>MU224334.1:3897054-3933886 GCA_018584345.1 Thuja plicata | reverse complement strand
AACATGGGATGGAGGTATGTTTTAGGACCCTAAATATCCTATTTAGGGTCCTAGGAGTCAACATCAAGCATCAAGTTGACTTAGAAAGTCAAAATGCTTCAAAATGCAAAAAGTTGCTAGCAACTTTGAAAGTTGCTCAAGCAACTTTTGCAAGAAATGACAAAATGTAGTTAAACTGATTTTTAACTTCCCATGCTCAGTATATGAGGATGGAATCAATGTTTGGACAAGGTTAATGAGATTTTGGACTGAGACACTTATTTTTGACACCATTGTACAGATGAATGTATCCTCATTTGTATAATCTGCATTGTATCTTTGTTTTTGTACGGTCCTATACGGATTGGCATAGGTGATCTGGTTCCATGTTAGTGTAGTGTTTAATTTCAGCTTTCATATGTGATAGGTAGTCTGTTTTGAAGTTTAGTAGAGGTTAAGTTGTATATTTTTGAAGGTCACTATTCTGAAGAGACAAAAACATTGTTACCTTGTTAGAAATGGCTCTAACCTAGTTTTCCTCTGGTGGATGTGTCTAAAACCATAGGGAAAGTAGGGTTAGGGTCTATAGATAGGTTTGTAGGTTTCTTTTTGGTTGTATCTTTGGATTTCATAGACCAAAGATGAAGCCCTATGGCTGACTGCTGAAACCAGGTGAGCCAAGACAGGAAGAAGATCAAATTTGTGTGAGCACCCAAGACCTTTTGGGGAAGACTCAGTGGAATTTATAGATGCACTAGAAAGTCTCCTAAAAGGATTCAATGGTGGGTTGAGGTGAATCAGTGATTGGAGACAAGATTTGAAATTTTTCATGTTCACTGGTCCAGAGGCCTAATTAATAGGCTATAATCTAGGGCCTGCAAGAAAGTAGGGTTTTGGGTGCCATCGGAGGTCAGGGTTTTGGATTCTGATGGGGTTGAATGATGTCTTGAATATTTTCAAGTTTTTTTGTGGGGTCATTTGGGGATTTTGGAAGCAATAGGCCAAAATCTATGAAAATAGACCTACAAGGAGTGGAGCAATTAGCTCTCCTAGTGAGTTAAAGACCAATTGGATTGGTGGAGCATCTTGGAGTGTTGGGATGGATGATGAATGACCAAGAAATGGTCAAGAAGAGTGTGGAGATCCTCAGTGAGTGTGTGGGAAGATCCTAGGTAGAGGATTGGAAATCTAGGTGGGGTTGTAGAGAAGGAAACTAAGCTTTTGGTTAACTAGTTGGACTAGTTGATCTTAGAAATCTTGGAGTCTTCCAAGAACCAACTATACCTTGGAGGATAAGTTGGTGGAGAGGGTCTAGGAGATCCTAACTAGTGGAAGATCTAATAAAGAACAACCATTGGATGGTTGGTTTGGTCAAATAAGCACCTAGAGGAGAGGAAAGACACTAGATTTTCAAACCCTCTGCATCAAAGTGGTATCAGAGATGGAATAGCTTGAAGATTGTGTATGTCTGAAGGGGAGGAGAGTCAAGAGATTCAAGAGGTTGACAACATGCCTCCTAAGGAAATGAGTAGGGATGCCATAGTAGAATTGGTTCAAGGCCTCTTGGAGAAGGCTCATGTGTCCGAGACAAAAAGCAAAAAGAAGATCACTAAATGGGGAGATGAAAGTGATGGTAATGATGATAGTCAAACTGAGGAGTCATCCAACAAGGGAAAAGAACCTGAGATAGACAAGGAGAAAAAGGTATTCTTAGATTCCTTCAAATCTTTAAACAAGGATAGCATGGAACACATACCCTACTACTGTGGTAGCTTGAATAGAGAAGAGTTGTTAGATTGGCTTGAAGCCATTGACAACCAATTTTATTATAAAGAAATATCAGAGGAGAAGAGGGTCAGCTATGCTAAGGCTAGACTCAAGGGATCTGCATTGGTGTGGTGGAACATGATACAGGATGAAAGAGTGAATAGTGGGAAGAAGAAGATTGTTTCTTGGGAGAGAATGAAAATCAGGTTGAGGGCACAATTCTTGCCCACTAATTATGAAATCCAAATATATCAAAAGTTGAAAAACTTAAGATAGAAGGAGATGAAAATGAGTGCATACATAGAGGAGTTTTATAAATTAAGCCTAAGGGCTAGGAGACAAGAAGATGAAATGGAGAAGGTAGAAATGTACTTGAATGGGTTAAGATAGGGCATTCAAGATGAGACTAGCATGATGGCACCAGATAGTATGCACAAATGCTTTCAATTGGATTTAAGAGCAGAGGTAAAGAAAGAAGAAGAAATGACTTCTATCAAAGAGGAAGAGGTGGCAGGAATAACAGAGGTTTTCAGAGAGGCAGGGGTAACTTTGGTAGAGGAAAAATCCCTAATAGACAAGAAGACAATCAGTTCATGGATAGTAGTGGAGGGAACCAGTATAGAGGATATTTCCAAAGGGGAGGATACAGAGGTAGAGGACCACCAAGAGGTAGGTTCCAACCCTAAGGGAGACCTAATTCAGTTTTCACTGGTAGGTGTTATAATTGCAAGCAAGTGGGTCACATAATGGGCAGGTGTCCAGAGAAGGCTTTCTCATCTTCAATGGGGGATAGAAGGAATCCATTAGTTCAAGAAGATGACATCAAAGTGTTACTTATCCCATTTCCAAGGAAGGGCTAGTACTAGATGGAGCAAACATGATTTTAAGGAGAACCTTATTAGAAGTACCTAACACCATAGAGCCACCCCAAAGAAAGAACTTATTCAAGACAACTTGTAGGTCTCATGGGAAGATTTTAAAGATTATAGTGGACTCTGGATCCATTGAGAATATAGTGTCCACTGAGAAGGTGGAGAAATTGAAGTTGAGAAGGATACCTCATACCACACCTTACATGGTTTCATGTTTGAACAAGGGTCAACAAATAGTGGTAGATGAGAAAACTATGGTTGAGTTTGAGATTGGGGTATATAAGGAAAAGGTCCTATGTGACATATTTCCTATGGATGCATGCCATCTACTCCTAGGATTTCCATGGCAGTATGATGTCAAAGCAATACATGATGGAGAGAAGAACAATTATGTTATCACCAAACTATGAAATAAATTCCAAATGGATCCATTGCAAGAACCCAATGAAGAGACACATGTGGGGAAAAGTGTGATGTTATTGAGTGGGAAAGAGTTTCTAAAGGCCATGAAGAAGGAGAAAGGAGTCTGTTGTGCAGTAGTGATCAAACCAAAGGAGGAAACTATGGAGAAAATCTATTTGCAACTAGAGATACAAGCTTTGTTGGAGAAGTATCATGAAATTATAGATCATGGTTTTCCAAGTGCCTTACCACATATGAGGGATGTGATTCATCAGATTGACCTCATTCTTGGAGAAAATTTTCCAAACAAAGCAGCATATAAGATGACACCAAGCCAAAGTGCAGAGATAGAAAAAAAGATCCAAGATTTGTTGGATAAGGGGTTGATAAGGAAAATTTTAAGCCCATGTGATGTGCCAAAAGTACTTGCACCTAAGAAGGATGGAAAATGGAGGATGTGTACGGACTCTAGGGCTATAAAAAAGATCACAATCAAATATAGGTTCCCAATGCCTCAGATAGAAGACTTGATGGATAATCTTAGAGGATCTTGCTACTTTTCTAAGGTGGACTTGAAGTCAGGGTATCACCAGATAAGGGTGAGGCTAGGTGATGAGTGGAAAATTTTTTTTAAGACCAATGAGGGTCTATATGAGTGTCTAGTAATGCCCTTTTTCCTAAGTAATGCACCTAGCACATTCATGAGGCTCATGAATGAAGTGCTGGCATAATTTATTGGTAAGTTTGTAATAGTTTACCTTGATGATATTATGATATTTAGTAGGTCTAAGGAGGAGCACATGAAGCATTTGGAGATGGTCTTAAGAAAGATACATCAAGAGAAGTTGATGATAAATCAAGAAAAGTGTGATTTTCTCAAGACTGAACTAGTCTACCTTGGTTTTATGGTTGCTAATGGATGTATGAAAATGGACCCTGATAAATTTAAGTCCATTTTGGAATGGAATACACCTAGGTCCATAGGGGATGTTAGGAGTTTCAATGGGTTGGCCTCCTACTATAGGAAATTTGTGAGAAATTTCAGTCATGTATGTGCCCCAATTCTGAACACCATAAAAGGTGGAATCAAATGCAAGTTTGAATGGATAGTAGCAGTAGACCATGGGTTTGAGATGTTGAAAAAGAGGATTTCAGAGCTACCTACACTTAGATTCCATAAATTTAATAAACTCTTTGTGGTAGAGTGTGATGCTAGCAAGCTAGCAATAGGAGCAGTGCTAAGCCAAGAGGGACACCCTGTGGCATTCTTCTCTAAGAAGTTGAATGAGGCAAAACAAAAGTACTCCACCTATGATTTGGAGTTATATGCCATGGTAAAAGCCTTGAAATAGTGGAGACACTACCTATTACCTAGAGAGTTTGCGGTCTATACTGATAACCATGCCTTAATTTTCCTAAATGGACAAGAAAAATTAAATTAGAGGCATATGAAGTGGGTAGAATCATTGCAAGCTTACAAATTTTTTATTAAGCATAAGAAGGGGGTTAGAAACAAGGTTGAAAATTCTCTTAGTAGAAGAGTACTCACAATCCAGGAGATACAACTACAAAGTGTAGGGTTGGATGATTTGAAAGACCTCTACAAGGAAGACAAAGATTTCAAAGAAGCTTATGAATTCTTGTGTAAAGTTTCAGCAGGGGTTCAAGGTGGATTTGAGTGAGTATGTGTTGTAGGAAGGCCTATTGTTCAAAGGTCATCTTATGTGTATACCTCAGTTCTCAATGAGGGAAAACATTGTGAAGGAAAAATACCAAGGAAGCTTGGGAGGCCACTTTGGACTAGATAAAACTTTGGAGTAGGTGTATAGGAATTACTACTGGCCTAAGATGCAAATAGATGTGAGGAAATTTGTAGAGAAATTTCAGATTTTTCAGAGGGAAAAAAGGACAAAGTAGCAATAGTGGGTTGTATCAACCACTATCTGTACCCCAAAGGCCTTGGGAGTGCTTTAGTATGGATTTTGTTTTGGGGTTACCAAATACATCTAGAGGACATGACAGTGTGTTTGTGGTGGTAGATCATTTCAGTAAGATGGCACACTTCATTCCATGCAAGAAAAAAAATGATGCTTCTCAGATTGCAGGACTCTTCTTTAGGGATATTGTAAGAATTCATGGTTTGCCTTTGAATATTGTCAGTGACAGGGATACAAAGTTTTTGGGTCACTTCTGGAGAACTCTTTGGAAGATGCTTGGAACTAATTTGTATTTCTCCTTAGCTTACCATCCATAATCAAATGGGAAAATAGAAGTAGTGAATAGGTCACTTGGGAATTTGCTGAGGTGTTTGACTAAACAACATGGATAGTCTTGGGATCATATCATAGGGCAGGTAGAATTTGCATACAATGACTCCATTAATAGGAGTACAGGTAAAATCCCCTTCAAAATAGTTTATGGGGTCAATCCTAGAGGGATTTTGGAGCTAAGGGATCTTAGTTTGAGGGACAAGAGGAGTGCACAAGGAGAATCATTTGCAGAGAAAATGAAGGAGCTGCATGATCAAGTCAATAAGACTTTACAAAAACAAGTGGAGAAGTAAAAAACCAAAGCTGATAAGACCAGGAGGGACTTGCAATTCAAGGTTGGGGATCTAGTACTTTCCTACCTCAGGAAGGAGAGGCTACCTAAAGGCCAACAAACTAAGCTACTCATGAAGAAGATTGCACCACTGAAGATTTTGCATAAATATGGCAAGAATGCCTATGAAGTGGAATTTCCCACTGATTTGGGAATTTCACCTATTTTCAATGTTTGTGACTTATATCCTTATAGGGGATCACCTCCAGAAATAGGTTAGTCTACACTTACAGATTTGGAGGAAGATGATTGGGTGAAAGATTTGCCTACCCCAAAGCCATTGCAATTGGAAAGTGTCTTGGACTCTAAGGTGATAAAGAAGACAAGGAAGGGTAACTACAAGGAGTATCTCATCAAGTGGAAGGGACTAATTGGAGCTGAGGCTACTTGGATGATAGAGCTAGAGATTCTGAAACATGGGGTCACTCTTGAAGACCTCCTAACTCAAGGGATGTGAGTTATTTTGTCCAGGGGAGTATGGTGCAGGGAACTGTTAGACACCTAGATTTGCACCCTTATCCAAGCTCTCATAGTCTTGGTAATCTAGTGTAACATGGTAATCATCTCAAGGTTGTGGGACCTTTTGATAACCAAGATGAGACCTCTGGATTCTAGGCCGGTTCCTCTTGATATGTCACCCAAGTTTTCTTCTTAACAGGAAAGTAAATTCTTGAGGGAAAAGGGATAGAAGGAATGCATGAAAGGGAAATGATTGAAAGCAAATTATCCTACCAGGTGATACAATGAAGGTGACCCGAATCATAATACATTGACTAATCTCAACATGAAACCTTGGAAAAAATAGAACACAACTTCCTAGACATGCTTGCATAAATATTTCATAGAGAGGCTCGAGACAAACAAAGGCTATTCAGGGAAAGAAGTAATTTCACAAAAAATAGCATATTTACTATAAGTAGACATGGACTATGACCTGCAAACAGACATCCATTTTTTCAATTAGGCACAGGAATGAGACAAAATGACAGGGGACTGTAGAATATCCACAAACTCATCTAAATCAAATCATCCATAGTAGTACACACTATTGCAAAAAGAAAGAGGGCTCAAGGACTCCAATGTTTCACTAAAAATCATTCAACATATTGTAATTCAGTAAGAGAGATTCAGATAAGACAACCTAGGGATAGAAAAAATGTCACAAAAATATTTTTCAATATCTAAACATCAATGAAAGATTACACACTACAGAAATTAGAGGGCAAAAAGAATGCCATGGATAATTTCCAAGTTAGGAAAACCCTGAGCTCTAAAGCTCTCAAAACTAATATATACTCCCCAGCATGTAGGCTTGGAGTCAATCTAATCTTGTTAGGGTTACAATTGATTACAAAAGGATTTTTTTAGAAACCCTAACACTGTCAGTTTCATTCATAAATGCATCTTAGAAATATCTTTGATCGATCAGATATAGTTTCTGAAATCTTCCTACCACCATCAATTTGCTTCTGCAAAGTTGACCGATTCATCTACCTCTCTGGAAGCTGGTTCTGTAATAACTTATAAGATCAGATATTTGAATTTCCTTAGAATATTTAACTCCTAATGATCATAGGTGGCATGGATATCTATATTGACAGTTGAGATTTCAATCCTTTCATACTTTAAAATGTAGCCACTAGATCACCCTATTTACCCGGGCAATGTCTCACAACCTCGAGTTAATACTTTCTCTTTGCCGCTAAGTCTCCCAACCTTTTCACTAACCCTGGCTTTATCATGAGATTACATGACAAGCGTTAAACCTTCCTTAAATTGGGCGGTGGTTTCCAAGTCTCTGTGTCTTGATAGAATATTCCCCTTGATTATGAGACCACCTGACCAAAAGGCTGTAGCTTAACTCATCTCTAAACTTAAGTCACACCTGTAGGTAGGAATTACACTGAGTCGCGTGATCTCTAGATCCTTTTCCAACTCCAGTTTATATTAAGACATTACCCAACTCCCCTCCGATCGTCATTTGATCCAATGATCATTGCTGAGTCTCCTGATCAAAATGGAATATGCTTTTCTTTCACGAGATCATGAGACTAGCGAGAGTTTCCGGGTCGCCAGATGATTTGGAATATTCTATTCTTGTCACGCAACTTAGAGACTTTATGCAAGGTATAAATGTGCACATGGGAATTTGAAGAACTTAAGTCACCCAAAAGGTAATAAGGAATTAGAACAGGTCTCAGGTAAATAGGATTTTATCAAATACATAGGTTTTTCAACACTTAGATTATTTTGTATGGGCAGGGGAAAAACAAGGACTGAAGAGACTGTAAAAACACAACCAAGATCAGAATCTAAGGTCAAACTCATAGGCTGGGCTCAACCCTCATGGGAGTCTCATTTTACTCCACCTGTAACCAAAATCTTCATAATGGGAAAATTTGGGTAACATTCTTGATAATTTATGTAGGATGTCTGCCTGCTAGACATTGAGGACCAGTAGCCTTTGATATCCATTGGGCACAAAATCATTATTTAATCAAAATAGAAACTTGGAAGCAGATTGAAACTAGAAGGGAAAACAAATAACTGTGCATGAGCACTTTTAAGGAAAGCAGGAAATTAATCTAGAAAGCAGGAACAAATCATCTACAATATTTACAAGGACGGACCTCAAAACATGGTTTCAAATGGAATCCATTTACTAAAATGGGTAAGGGAACTCCTCCAAGAGTTGATAGTTGAAAATAATTATGATCCTTGCACTCTATGATGATGAATGGACCTCCCTAGAAGGAATCAAACTTAGTATGTCTGCCAGGCTTTGATTTGAATTCATCCCATTTGAGGACTATATCTCCAATCTTGAAACTCCTAGTCCTGACTCTCTTGTCAAAGATTTTCTTTGTCTACATTTGGTGTAATTCCATGTCCTTCATGGAATTATCTCTATGTTCTTCTAATTCCATGATTTGAGCATACCTAATCTGCAAAGGATCCCCTTCTTCAAACAAGACATAGTGAGTAGCTAAGTCTAGGGCTGGCAATTCAGTTAAAATGGACAGCTTAGCCTCCTTTCCATACACTAGCACATAGGGAGAATTCCCAATGATCTTATTTGGGGTAATTTTGTCTAACCACAATGCAGATTTCAGTTTGGTGTGCCAATCTCTTTGGTTTTCTTGTAGGGTTTTCTTGATTATCCTAATCAAGTTCTTGTTTGTTGATTCTGCCAAACCATTACCCTGAGGGTAATAGTTCGAACTTGTGTTCAAGTAAAAACCATGTTTGAATACCCATTCAGTCACTCTTAGGCCTATAAATGCTAATGCATTATCTAAAATAATGGAGTCAGCTAATGCATTATCTAAAATAATGGAGTCAGGGACACCAAATCTGTGAATTATATCATCATAAAATCTTAGGACAACATTCTCATTTTCTTCCTTCAATGCCACCGCCTCTGTCCATCTAGTGAAATAATCTGTTGTAGTAATCACCCATTTATGACCTACACTTGATGGAGGATTGATCATGCCAATGAAATCTATGCCCCATCTTATGAAAGGTTGCTCTACTCTGATGGGTCGAAGGGGCAGGGCTGCAAGTTTTTCTTTTCTTGCAAACATGGTACATTTGATGCATTTCTTTATGTGATCATGGATATCCTTGAAGATGGATGGCCAATAGTATCCATCCCTCATGATCTTAAAAGTAGTATTCTTAGGAGAGAAGTGACCTCTAGAAGGTTTGTCATGAAATTCAAATAGGACATCTGCTATCTTTTCTGAACCTATGCATCTCAAAAGGACACCATTGTGATCCTTTCTAAAAAGATTGTCATCTATTAGCATAAAAGGAACATGTTGTAACCTATAGTATCTCATTTTTTTTGAATTTAGATCTACAGGGCTTTCCTCTATTTTTAAATAATGGATCATGTTAGGCAACCAACCTGCTGCCTTGACACAATTTTCTGTTGAATGCATGATTATGATGCATCTATTTTCTCTGATTCCTTTGAACTCTCATCCTCGGTCAGGTGCTCACAAAGACCTCTTCCTCTTACTAACTTGGTGACTTTGAAATTAATTTTATATTCCATGACCTTAGTAATCCAACCAGCTCTTTTTTCATTCATGTCCCTAGAAATCAAGAATTCCTTGACACTAGGATGAGTTACTTTCAATTGTACCTTGCTGTGGGTTAATAGATATCTAAATTTCTTAAGGATTTTCACTACAACAAGTACGTGTCTCTCCACAAAAGAATATCTCTATTCATATTCTTCTAAACCTTTGCTAAAGAAAGCAATAGGTTGTTCCAACCCTTCAGAATTTTCTTGGGTCAATATTACAGAAATAACATCTGATCCTCCATAAGCGTAGAGGATAAAATCCTTACTGAAGTTTGGGTTTAACAGGGCAAGGGCTTCTGTCAGAGACTCCTTAATGGTTTGGAAACTATGTTTCCCTTCTTTGCTCCAACAAAAAGATGTATTCTTCTTCAACATTGCTGTTAAAGGCTTTAATAGATCTGCAATATTAGGCAAGAAACGTCTGACAAAGTTAATCCTTCCTATGAAAGATTGAATACTTTTCTTGTGATGTGGTAAGGGTAGCTCTAGAATAGCTGCAATCCTTTCAGGGTCTACTGTAATTCCCTTTTTGGATACTATATATCCCAATAGTTTTCCTTCATGGACTGCAAACACACATTTCTTGGGATTAAGAGATATCCCAAATTCTCTACACCTTTCAAATATTTTCCTCAGATGTTTGATATGGTCTGCTGCATGTTTAGAATAAAGAGTTATGTCATCTAAATAGACCAGTACAAATTTGTACGTGAGGTTTTTAAAGGACATATCCATTGCCTTTTGAAAAGTAGAACCTGCATTAGACAAACCAAAGGGCATCTTTTGATAAGACATGGCCTCCCACTTGGTTGTAAATGTAGTCTTATATTGATCTTCTTCATGAACCAAGATTTGATTGTATCCCGAATAGCCATCCAATAATGAAAATCTCTTAGATCTAGAGACACATTGTAGGATCTGCCCCATAGAGGGTAATGGATGACAATCTTTTAGGGATGCCCTATTAAGGTCTCTGAAGTCAACACATAGCATTAACTCACCATTCTTCTACCTAACCGGATCAAGGTTGGAAACCAAAATGGTGTGCTTGATGGGGTAGATGATACTGCTCTCTATTAATTTGAGGAATTCTTTATGCAGGAGTGGTTCTAACTTAGGATTTATAGGCCTTTGCTTCTGCCTAACCGGTTTGGCATTAGGTTGCAATTCAATGGTATGTTGGGCAAGGATAGGATCAAACCCTTTGAGGTCCTCATATTGCCATGCAAAGACATCACTAAAATCTTGAAATATTCAGGTGTAAGCCTGTTCTTCTGAATTAGTACTTACCTTCCCAAATTGTAAACTCTTACGTAGTTCTAACTTTAATTCAGTACAATGTTCTTGCTGGACTACCAGGCCAACTTTTCTCTTCTGCGCTTGGTCATCTCTATTGAAGACAGACTCTAGGGTGACAAGCCCTTTAGGCATTTTATTAGATCTTAGTTGTATCACTTGATCACCATAGTTCTGCAATAATATCTCTTGGTTATGTTATGAGAAAATGTCCTCTTCAAATAGGAAATGTAGAATTTGTTCATCACTGTCAAACACTTACCAATTGATATTGTTATCAGGAATAGAAGGTCTGACAATCACTTTGATATGCTGTTGATCCCTCTCTTTCAAAATACTTGTAGGGATATCATACTGAGATCCAACATCAGCTAATCTATCTGCATTATGATTCAATTTCCTAGGGATTGCGACAATATTGAAAGCATGGAGATCTTCAATTGCATCCCAAATTCGATGCTTATATGCTCTCATTATATCAATTTTAGTCACACTTATCCCTCTTACTTGGCTGAAAACCAGCTCACTATCACCATACACCTTTAGGGTTCTGATCCCTCTCCTTTTGGCCCATTCCAACACATTCACTAGACTCTCATATTCAACAGTGTTACTAGTACAGGAGAAACTGTACCACCACCAACACCATGTTTGCTTCTAGCACCATCAAAGTATAGCTCCAAAAATTGGCCACATTGATATTCTAAACCTTTGTTTCCCTTGGAGAGATTTGGCTCTATGGAACCTTCTTCTTGAATCAAATAAGACCCCAAACCAACATCCCAAATAACATTGGCCTGGGCCTCAGAGGGTCTCTAAGATTCTAATTCATCTAGATTGATGTCTGGGATACCTTCTAGCTTGGTGGTTGTTTCCCTGATGATTAGGAAGTCATCATCATCGAGTGTAGGACAACTTGCATTAAGTACATTGGACACATAAGGTTATACATGGTGTGCTGCCAATGATTAAGACTTGATAGTGACCTTAGTCCCATACCTTGTATGAAAAATCATGTGTGACTAATCAGAGGAAAGATACCCTCCTATCTTGGCTATAAAATCCCTTGACAAGCATATGGAAAATAAGGTAGGGAGGTCTATTATGTATATGTCGAGAAGGATAGAGAAATTGGGGCTTGCATGGAGGACTAGGCTGGTGTCCTTAGCTACACCTATCATGTTCACTAAAGAACCATCAAGCTTAGTAACTTTCTTTTAGAAAGGCACATATTTCAAACCTACTTGGTCAGCCACCTTCTTAGGCATAACAGTGCTAGTAGCCCCACTATCTACCATGCAATTATGTATCAAATATTTTCCAATAATTAAAGATACATAAAAAGGAGGTGGTTTTGAGTTCCTACCTTGCACGATATTAGCCTTGGAGTTGCCACTTGGAACCTCCTCCCTATGATTAGTGTTAACCAATACTAGCTTAACAACCTCTTTTATTGTAGGTAGCTAAGGAATTACCTCTTCAATCATTGCTTTCTTCAATATTTCAGGTTGTCCTGGAATAGCCAAAGAGTCCCACATAGACATAGTGATATTTGTTTTCTTCATATTATCCACTATGTTGAAGGGTATAGTTGTGTGTGCTCTATGGTATGTCTTTTCTATGATAGGATCAACTTCCTTAGAAGGTCTCTTTTCTTTGTCTGGAATGGTGTGGGCCTTCTTCAGCATGATAGGAGCAAAGAATAGTGAAGATTCTATAGATGTAGAAGCCCTATCTCCCTTTTTCTCCACATCTTGAGCTCATCTTTTAGACCTGGTGTTGGCAACAATGGTGGATTCACCATTTACTCCTTTGAAATATTCTTGCTCCCAATTAAAAAGAGCGGTTTCATCATGTTGTGCCTCATGGTGAGGAGGTGGTTTGTTGGGAGAAACCTCTGATTGGGTAAGTGAGGCGCTTTGAACCATCACTGCTTGGTGTACCCTCCCATTTAAGCATGTTGTCTGGTTATGGGAATAATTGCAAGGGTAACACCACTCCATCTCTGTAGCAAGATTATTTTGAATTGGGACCACATCCCTGACTGGATTTGCAGAATTGAGAGGGGTTGGATTGTAAGTCTGAGATGGTCTCTGATTATTGTTTTTCCTTTTCCCTTGATAACCTCCTTGAATTTGGGGTCTATTCTGCTGATAAGATTGTCCCTGATTTTGATATTGTTGATTGGGACTCTGATTTTGCTATTGAAGGGGGGGCCTACTCCCCTGAACTTGTTTCTTTATACTAATCATCTTGTTGCTCATAGTCTGCATTAATTTCCTCATCTCTTACTAATTGATTCTTAGTTCTAATAGCTCCTGGGAAGGGTCCTCCCTTTCTTCCCCATAACTGGTACTTGCTTGAGGTGTTACAATAGTGGGAATTGGAGGAATTTGAGTTATTTGTAAAGGCATGCTTGGTTGTATGTCAGGGAATATGGGCATGGGTGGCCTTGGGGCTATCATGCCAGCTTGTATTAAATAGTTCTTTGCCTTGACAACAATGTCAAAAAATTGAGGTAATGAAGTACCTCCCATAGATTGAACCATGATAGAAATATTTCTATTTAGACTTCTTAAAAAATTTAGGAAGGCATGATCAGCTAAAGGTCTCACTGAAGTAGGAATTCTATTCCACATCTTAAGAAATTTGCTATTGAAGTCTGTCATCTGTTCCTGAGGATCTCTTTTAATGGTTGTTAGTTGCTCAACTAGGGATAGGTTATCTGATTTATCCTCAAAGTATTTACTTAATGCATCTCCTAATCTATCCCATGAATTAATGGAACCAATAGAAAGAGTTCTAAACCATTCTAAGGCCTTACCTTTAAAAGAGGCTGCTAGTAGCTTGGTAGCCACATCTTCTTCTATGATGTTATGTATACTACAGATAGTAGTTACATCTCTTATGTGTTCAAAATTTGTTGTTTTCCCTTCACCTGTGAAATCAGGTAGAATTTTAAGTGCTACCAGGGGTACATCATGATGTTGAGCAAAGTTCAAGGGGCTTCCTTGATTGAAGGGGGAAAAAGAAAACTGCCTAGCCATTGTGGGAGCTATAACTCGTTGAATAGCAACTGTGTAAGTTGTATTCAAGGGTGGAGTTGAATCTTCTTGTAACTCTCTTGTTAGGGATCTTCCTCTTCTTCTGGAATGAAAAGGCCAAGGTCTCCTCTCTCAAGTATCAGGTGGTGTAGACTGTACCCTCCTAGTAGGGGGTGTTCTTTGAGATGATCTTCTATAGTTCCTTTTGGAAGGCAACTATGTGAACTCAAAAAGCTTTGAGCTTCTTGTTTCAACTTTTCTCATAAATTTTGAATAGGAATGGGTCTTCTATTCTTCACCAATGGAGTCACCTGATATACTTGATAGGAAAACCTCTTTAAGTCTTTATTATACAACCAGTATATCAGAAATAGCATAATCCTAGTAAGTAGACTTCTATTGGAGTCCCATCGGGCATGCCAAAACTGTTAGACACCTAGATTTGCACCCTTATCCAAGCTCTCATAGTCTTGGTAATCTAGTGTATCATGGGAATCATCTCAAGGTTGTGGGAGCTTTTGCTAATTGAGATGAGACCTCCGGATTCTAGGTCGGTTCCTCTTGATATGTCACCCAAATTTGCTTCTTAACAGGAAAGTGAATTCTTGAGGGAAAAGGGATAGAAGGAATGCATGAAAGGGAAATGACTGAAAGAAAATTATCCTACCAAGTGATACACCGAAGGTGACCCAAATCATAATACATTGACTAATCTCAGCATGAAACCTTGGAACAAATAGAACACAACTTCCTAGACATGCTTGCATAAATATTTCATAGAGAGGCCCGAGACAAACAAAGGCTATTCAGGGAAAGAAGTAATTTCACAAACAATAGCATATTTACTATAAGTAGACATGGACTATGACCTACAAACAGACATCCATTTTTGCAATTTGGCATAGGAATGAGACAAAATGACAGGGAACTTTAGAATATCCACAAACTCATCTAAATCAAATCATCCACAATAGTACACACTATTTCAAAAAGAAAGAGGGCTCAAGGACTCCAATGTTTCACTAAAAAATCATTCAATATATTCTAATTCAGTAAGAGAGATTCAAACAAGAAAACCCAGGGATAGAAAAAATGTCACAAAAAGATTTTACAATATCAATGAAAGATTACAAACTATAGAAATCAGAGGGCAGAAAGAATGCCATGGATAATTTCCAAGTTAGGAAAACTCTGAGCTCTAAAGCTCTCAAAACTGATATATATACTCCCCAGCATGCAGGCTTGGAGTCAATCTAATCTTGTTAGGGTTACAATTTATTACAAAAGGATTTTTTTAGAAACCCTAACATTGTCGGTTTCATTCATAAATGCATCTTAGAAATATATTTGGTCGATCAGATATAGTTTCTGAAATCTTCCTACCATCATCAATTTGCTTCTACAAAGTTGACCGATTCATCTACCTCTTTGCAAGCTGGTTTTGTAATAACTTATAAGATCAGATATTTGAATATCCTTTGAATATTTAAATCCTAACGGTCATAGGTGGTGTGGATATCTGTATTGATAGTTGAGATTTCAATCCTTTCATACTTTAAAATGTAGCCACTGGATCACCCTATTTACCAGGGCAATGTCTCACAACCTTGGGTTAATACTTTCTCTTTGCTGCTAAGTCTCCCAACCTTTCCACTAACCCTGGATTTATCATGAGATTATGCGACAAGTGTTAAACCTTCCTTAAATTGGGTGATGATTTCCAAGTCTCTGTGTCTTGATAGAATATTCCCCTTGATTACAAGACCACCCGACCAAAAGGCTGTAACTTAACTCATCTTTGAACTTAAGTCACACCTGTAGGTAGGAATTACACCAAGTCGATTGATCTCCAAATCCTTTGCCAACTCCAGTTTATATTAAGTGATTACCTAACTCCCCTCCGATCATCATTTGATCCAATGATCATCGCTGAGTCTCTTGATCAAAATGGAATATGCTTTTCTTTCACGAGATCATGAGACTAGCGAGAGTTTCTGAGTCGCCAGATGATTTGGAATATTCTATTCTTGTCACAGGACTTAGAGACTTTATGCAAGGTATAAATGCGCACATGGGAATTTGAAGAACTTAAGTCCCCCAAAAGGTAATAAGGAATTAGAACAATTCTTAGGTAACTAGGGATTTATCAAATATAGAGGTTCTTCAACACTTAGATTATTTTACATGGGTAGGAGAAAAATAGGGACTGAAGAGACTGTAAAAACACATCCAAGATCAAAATCTAAGGTCAACCTCACAGGCTAGGCTCAACCCTCATGGGAGCCTCATTTTACTCCACTTGTAACCAAAATATTCATAATGGGAAAATTTGGGTAACAGGAACCTCCCTATTTGATGTTTTTGTGTTGTTTAGGGTTGGATTAGGAGTTTGTGTGAGCGGTAGAATAAGTTCCAAAAGGTTGTAAGTAATGTTAGTCTAACTTCATGTTTGTAAGGGCTTTAGTGCTCATTATGGGTTTTGGGTCTTTTGACTTCAAATTGTGAAAAAGTTTCCATTTTAGTGCAACATGGGATGGAGGTATGTTTTAGGACCCTACATATCCTATTTAGGGTCCTAGGAGTCAACATCAAGCATCGAGTTGACTTAGAAACTCAAAATGCTTCAAAATGCAAAAAGTTGCTAGCAACTTGGAAAGTTGCTCGAGCAAATTTTGCAAGAAATGAAAAAATGTAGTTAAACTAATTTGTAACTACCCATGCTCGGTATAATGGCATGGAATCGATGTTTGGACAAGGTTAATGAGATTTTGGATTGAGACACTTATTTTTGACACCATTATACATATGACTGTATCCTCATTTGCATAATATGCACTGTATCTTTGTTTTTGTACGGTCCTGTATGGATTGGCATAGGTGATTGAGATCCATGTTAGTGTAGTGTTTAATTTCAGCTTTCATATGTGATAGGTATTTTTTTTTGAAGTTCAGTAGAAGTTAATCTTTACATTTATAAAAGTCACTGGTCTGACAGAGACAAAAATAGTGTTACCTTGTTAGAAATGGCTCTAACCTAGTTTTCCTCCAGTGGATGTGTCTGAAACCATGGGGAAATTAGGGTTAGGGTCTATAGATAGGTTTGTAGGTTTATTTTTGGTTTTCTCTTTGGATTTCATAGGCCAAAGATGAAGCCCTATGGCTGACTGGTGAAACCAGGTGAGCCAGGACATGGAGAAGATCAAATTTGTATGAGCACCCAAGACCTTTTGGGGAAGACTTAGTAGCATTTCTAGATGCACTAGATAGTCTCCTAAAAGGATTCAATGGTGGTTGGAGGTGAATAAGTGATTGGAGACAAGATTTTCAAGTGTTCATGTTCACTGGTCTAGAGGCCTAATTAATAGGCTATAATCTAGGGCCTACAAGAAAGTAGGGTTTTGGGTGCCATCAACGATCAAGGTTTTGGATTATGATAGGTTTGAATGATGTATTGAATATTTTAAGGTTTTTTTGTGGGGTCATTTGGGGATTTTGGAAGCAATAGGCCAAAATCGGTGAAAATAGACCTACAAGGAGTGGAGCAATTAGCCCTCCTAGTGAGTTAAAGACCAATTGGATTGGTGGAGTGTTGGGAGGATGATTAATGACCAATAAAGGGTCAAGAAGTGTGTGGAGAGCCTTGGTGAGTGTGTGGGAAGATCGTAGGTAGAGGATTGGTAATCTAGGTGGGGTTGTAGAGAAGGAAACTAAGCTTTTGGTTAACTAGTTGGACTAGTTGAGCTTAGAAATCTTGGAGTCTTCCAAGAACCAACTATACCTTGGAGGAGAAGTTTGTGGAGAGGGTTTAGGATATGCTAATTAGTGGAAGATCCAATAAAGGACAACCATTGGATGGTTGGTTTGGTCAAATCAGCACCTAGAGGAGAGGAAAGGCACTAGATTGTCAAACCCTCTGCATCAAGGGTCCTCTTCCCTTGTATCCCATTTTCTTCATGATATCAAATCCTTTTCCATATTGATCAGTTTGAATGTTGATATGTTGCACCCTTTCAATAGGATTATATGAATTATCTTCCTCTTTATATAGCCATTGCAATACTTCATTATCCTCTTTTTCCATTTCTTGTTTGTCACATTCTCTCACAAAATGAGAATTATGTTTATGAGGTTGATGAGTTTTAGATGGCTTCCCATGTGTCCTTGGAGATGTAGGTAAATCAAATAGGGAAATGGAATATTCCCCTACCCCTTTTGAGTGAATTTTGCATTGTTTCTCAAATTGGTTCATCATGTCACTCATCTTTTGATAATGATCCTTCTTAGCTTGTTCTCTTTCTTCCTTAGTAGGTTTTAAAGTTTCCCTTCTCAATGTTGAAGTCTTGACTTTATTATCATTTGAATTTTGACCCTCATAACTAATCTTTTATTTTACCTTAGTTGTTGTAGTTGAATTAGTTTAATTAGGGTTGGAAGTTGATGTAACAATTGATGTTGGCTTTGAACTTTCCTCTTTATCTTTTTCCATGGTAATATCAGGGATGACTCCTTCCCTATTATGAGGTATGAATAATTCATGAATTTGATTCAAGGCATTGCAATATTGGAATGGGTTGGAATCTCCTCCAATCATGATCTCTTCCCCCATGTGTGGAAACTTTATTCATTGGTGATAGGTAGAAGGTATCACTTGCATTTCATGTATCCATGGCCTTCCCAATAAGATATTATAAGTTAATTTCATATCAAGGACCTGACATATGGTATTATTTTTGATATTTCCTACTTGAATTGGTAGAATAATCATACCCTTTGAAGATCTTTCCTCCTCATCATAAGCCTTAATGGTGATTTTTTTTTTAGGGTTAATAGAAGACTCGGTTAACCCTAATGAATTGACAAGGTTTAAAGTGCAAATATTAAGACCAGCTCCCCCATCTATGAGAACTCTCTTGACCCTATGTCTTTGGATTAACACTTCTATATGAAAGGGTAAGTTATGAGGATGGGTGATAGACATATCATCTTTCTCTAAAAATGAAAGACAATGAGGGGATATGAGATGTCCTACCATGTTCTAAAATTTATCTTCCTCCAAGTTTATAGGAACGGTAGTCTCAACTAAGACTTTTTCCAAGATCTCCTTGTGATTAGGAGATAATTTAAACAACTCCAAAATTGATATTTGTGCTGGATTCTTTTGTAATTGATCCACCAAACTATAAGGCTTTGTTTTAGGTGGTGTTTGTTTAGCCAAAATAATTGGTGTTTTGGAACCAATAGTTATAGAAGTACCCCCTTGTAGGCTAACCTTTAAGGATTTCCCCCTTGTGATGGCATTAGAGGTTCCCACCTTAGGTTGATCTTTGATCACCACAACATTGATATTACTCTCATGGCTGGATACAACATTGATAGTATTATCATAGGTATGTGGAAAGTTAACATTAGTATTGCCTCTCGCATTGTTCCCATTGTTTCCTCCATTATTTGAGTTGGAAGATTCTCCTTTCCCATGCTTATAAAAAGGAGTCTTAAAGGTTGTGTGATCTTCATTAGTTTGAGGGACTTCTACCTTTATCACACCATTTTCAATGAGATCTTGTACCACATGTTTGAGACACATGCAATCATTTGTCTTACGTCCCTGATTTCTATGGTACTCACAATGGTTATTCTCACTCCACCAATTTGGCTTGATTTGAGGTTCATATGGTTGAGCCCTTGGTAGGTCAATAAGTTTATTTGAAATAAGTGTTCTTAATGCATTTTCCAATAGTTCACCCAAATTAGTGAATGTCCTTTTGGGTGTAGGTGCAAAGAAAGGTTTAGGCTTGTAAGCCCCTTGATTATTCCCAAAGTTGTTTTTAGTGTTGTTGTTGTTAAAGGGAACTTTGGGTGCTTGATTCAAATTATTGGCTTGAACTGGACTTTGGGTGAGATTGAAAGGGGTGGCCTTTAAAGTATTTGCCTCTACCAATCCATCTTTGACCACTCCTTTATTGTTTTTATTTCTCATCCAAAACCGGTTGTTGTTAGGGGTATTGCAATTTTTATTGGTATTGGAAGTATTGTTATTGTTGTTGTTATTCTTGTTATCCTTGTAAAGTTTAATTTATCCACTTTTGAATAATACCTCTTCTATGGTAACCCCATTCTAAAATATGTCTTGGAATGACCTAGGACATTGTAGCCTTAATGGATAGTTCATTTCATGATTCAAACTATTTACAAAGATATCCATCTTCTCCTTTTTGGGTAAACTTCAAGGGTATCTAGCAAATACTTCTCTCCATCATTGTAGGAAAAGTACGAATACCTCTCCTTCTCTTTTCTTGGTGTTACATAAATTAAGCATCATAATATCATGTTTGATATTATAAGAATAATGAGTTACAAACTTAGAGGCCAATTCCTTAAAGGTTCGGATGCCAGAGGGTAACTTCGAAAACCATTCCATTTCCATACCTCCCAAATTTTTAGGGAATAACCTTATTAGGTAAGTCATATCATGCATGAACTCTAGGCTCAATGCAAAAAATTCCCTTAGGTATTGAGGATCAATTGTTCCTTCATACTGTCATATTTAGGAAAGATAGCATTAGTTGGGAATGGAACCATGATTAATGACTTATCAAATGGAAAAGGACACAAAGCTTAGATAGAAAAGGGTTTAGGAACCCTGCTTTGTTTCATCGTGTCCAATTGAATTTGGAAGAGCTGGAATTGCTTGTTCATGATATCAATAGGGTTAGCCTTAGCTTCTTTTTGTTTAAGTTTGTTGACATCATAGTCATGGGGAAGTTTGAGACCGATTTGTGCTAGGTCTAGAAAGTATTTTTCTTTATCCTTTTCCAATACTTTTTCAATAAGCTTCATGAAGAAGGGACTTTGCATTGCTTCATTGAAATTTTCATTGGTTGCTTCTTCATCATTAGGGACAATGTTGCCCCCATTATTATTATTTAACCCTTGGTTCTTAGGGTCAAGGTTAATTCCTCCAACATTGTTGTTGTTTAACCCTTGATTGTTAGGGTCAATGTTTCCTCCTCCATTGTTATTGTTGTTTGATCCTTGGTTATTAGGATAAACATTTCCTCCATTATTATTAGTGTCTTTATTAACATGATTAACTTGGTCGGGATCCATGTTTCCAAATGGAAAGGACATTGTTGGTTCTATTTCCTTTATAGGTTCTTGTAAAGGTCTTGAAGAACTAAAATGATCACCCAAAAAAGGACGCTCTTGCCTTAGATAGGATCTGTCATGTTGCAGGGTAGCCTTGATATAATGAGATCGCGTAAAATCTGGCATAACATAAATCGATTAAAGATCTTAGGATTTTTATCTCACTTAAATGATCAATCCTTGGATGATTTTGCAGAATGTCCAATAATGGCAGATTCTGATCAAGTTGAGTATACATAGAGGTAGAACGTCCAAAAGGGTATCCAAAAATATGAGTATCTTGTTTTCAAACCCTTAGTATATATCCATTGTTTTCCCTTCTTTGTTTCTGGGTGTCACTTCCAGTTGCATACGCGTCACTTTAAAGTTAGTATGCGGTGACTGGACTTGCTGTACGCAACACTCTACAGTGAGTACACAACATTTGCCTGTTGATAGGTGTTATTAAACTGGTTCCAAGTGGCACTTTATAGTGACTTACATGGTATTTAATAGCTGACAGGCGTCGTTTCAGGTTGTTACGCATCACAGGATGGTTTGTAGGCGTCATTGAAATTCTTGTACGCATCACTTTACTGATCAAATTTGAATTTTTAGATTTTTTAGGGTTTAAAAATTTAAAGTCTTTGATTAGAGCTGTCAGAGAATATTCTTGTTTGAAAATAAAATACAAACTCAACACACACATCAAATTTGCATTGTGACCCTAAAACAACACTAAAAGTGTATGTTCTCGGTCATTTTTACAAGTATAGCACAAGAATTTCTTCCAAGCAATCTACCTAGAGTCAAACAAATATGGCTTTTAACAATGGCTCTAGAAGGTAGGCTTACTATTTTAATTGGTTTTAATCACACCTCCATTCTAAATCATGTCAAGTTCCTTTCCCCCCTTGCGGGCTTCCCACACACACAAAAGTACAATTTTGTGCAATCTCGAAGGACTACTCGAGGAAGTGAGGATGACTTGCACATAACTTAGTCACTTTTTGATTAAGGTAAAGTGCATTTATTTATAGTGGGTTGGATGATATCATGGCAAAAGATATTGTCTTCCACTTTGGGTCATTCCCTCTCACCACCTTTGTAAAGAAATTCTCGGGAGGCAGGCCCTCTAAAGCTCTAATTTAATCTAGCATATATGGAAAGTGAAAAATAAACTTAGTCCAACAAGTTTGGGAGTTTGATTCACTTAAAAAGTGAACAGAATATCCCTATTGTTTTTCCTTGTTCCAAACACTTCAAAAAGGCTTTTGTTCTTTTTCAACCTTGTTACAAAGAGGTTCTTATAAATGAAATGTTTGATTAATTCCTCCCCTTCTTTCTACCACTTCAAATGCAACATGTTTGAATTTTTGATTCACTTCAAAAAGTGAAGAGCATATGCCTAATGCTTTGTTCAAAATGGACAATAACGGAGTTTTCCCTATTAAACTAGATATCAAGAAAATGCCACAATTTAAGGGAATGCAAGCTTGATGTGAAAAAATACCTCTTTCAAAGCTAGCAAAGGCTAGGCGCTTTTTTGAGGTTTTTGATGCTTTTTTTGATTGCATACTCACCTAGTGGTGATTGTTCCCACTCTGGCTCCTCCAACAAGTTAGTCAACACAACCAAGTAAAAGTGAAGAAAAACTTGAAATTGAATTGAAAATCACTCCTAAGTTCTTTGATCCAATTTTGCAAATTTTAATTTTTAAAGAACTCAAAAACAACAAATCAACTCAAAGTGTAGGAAATTTTATTTTATAAGAAAAGAACACTTTAATGTAATGATCATAAAGATGTTCCTCTTCCTTTAAGCTTTCTAAAATGTTGGAAGCATGTATTTTCTTATCATGTTTGGTTTGTGCTCTTACCTCTTTGCTTGGCTTTGTCACTCTATGTTCTGGTTTCTAGACTTTTGGATGCTTTTTCATCTACAGGAAAAACACAAACAGAGAGTTAGAAAACAAAATTTAAAGATCTGACAGTAAAATATGACAGAAAATAGTAAGCGGCATTTAACAGCTAATACACGGTATTTCACTGTTAGCAAGCATTATTTTAAACATTCAAAGCGTAAATGAAATTTTACTACGTGACATTTAAAAATGCACAGGCGGTAAAATAAACTTTAAAAGTGTCACAGAATGCTTTAAATGTGAAATAAATCAGATCACATGCGGCAATTGACTGTTCATAGGTGACACTTTGCTGTTTGCAGGCGACGCTTTACCAGCGTACGCGTCACAATTTATCTCACACGCGACACAAAAATTAAGATAGAGAAATATTAGAAAATGCACGCATCATTTGAATGCTCATATGCGTCATCAAATCGCTCATACGTGTCATTTCACCTATTTTCTACAAAAAGGCACAAAAGTGAAGCAAAAACACAAAAAATTGATAAAACGATGAGAAATGAGGCCTAAAGCCCCATGATGGGTGCCATTTGTGTGTGAATTAATACACCTTCATGAAATTAGGATTATTAGCTACAATTCTATGGAAATAAATAACAATTTAATCTAAAAAATTGCATTTAAAATCCATGACATCTCATGGTTCTCTAAGTAGGCTTTGCAAGTAGAGCTCTCAACCTTAATCTCCACTAGTGACCATCCTAGAATGAGAAATTTGATAAGTATGCCTAATATTAGCTCAATATTCTCTCAAAATGATACAAAAATGAATCCAAATGCTCATGATATGCTCTCAATTCTAACAATTTGCTTCCAACTACAAAAAATAATGCTCAATTGCTCTCAATTTGCCTATAGTGATGATGCTATGCATTCAAATATTTGAGGATATGCTTATGCTTAGAAATGACTTGTATTTATAGTAAAATCCCAAGGGTAGGGGGTAGAGTGAATTGACCATGGGTTAATCCTTGGCTGAGTTTGATCCCTCAAATGGTTTCAAATGGGGGGACCATTTGAATGGTTGTCCTCAAAGGGTGGGACAAGAAGACAAAATCCTCAATTCTCATTGGTTGATCAAATTATGTTGAAATAAATTAGTATTTATTTAATTCAATCAATTAATTAAATTAGCCATGTAAGGGTGAATAGGTTCAATTTGATTTTTGATTTAAAACTATATAATTAATTGATTAAAATCAATTATATAATTTTAATTGATCCCTTTTAGGCTTATATTTGATTATTTGATGTCATTATTAATTAATCCTTTGATTTTATTTGATTTAATCCAATTTTATTGATAAATGTCCATTTAATTTGATTTTGATCCATTTTGAAGCATTTGAAGCATTTTGATGAGATTTGCTGATTTTTGCTAAAATTAAGACACCTGGTCAATTTTGGGTGTCTACAAGATGCTGAAGGGATTCTGAAGGAGAAGAAAGTCTTCATTAAGACCTGATCAACAAGCTGAGGAAAGAGCTAGATTCTGCAAACACTGATGAACAGTGAAACAACATTAGAGAGCAGAACAGTGTGGAGAAAAGGTATTGAATTGATAATATTGATCAGAAAGGTAAAGTACTTATAATAGATCTGAAAATATGAAATTCAAGTTGTATATGTGAACATATCAATTTACTATTTTAGTTTAAACATTGAAGCATCAAGTCTCTTAACCGAGTAGGACTTAAAAGTCTTTTGTAATTGAGATACATCCCAAGGAGTATCAAAAATTTTGATCATACAAAGTAGCATTGGATATGCCTGATACCTATTGATAGGCTAGGTGAATGTTTGATCAAGGATGGTAGCGTTAGATGCCAGATACTAAGTGACAAACTATCTTTTAAATCCTCTAACAAAGGTCACACCTAAAAATTTGTTTGTAACCTTTAACAAGGTTGGCTCTTAACCAAGCTCACTTCAGAAGAGTGAAAATTTGGGGTACCAGTCCCAGTGGTTTTTCCCTTAACAGGGTTTCCACGTTAAAAATCCATGTGTTATTTTTCTATGAGTCATTACTTTATTGTTTTGCATTTCACTTAAGTAAAGTTGGATTGATCGGTATACACTAGTTATTTACTATGTTTTAGTAAATATAAAGACTTCTTATCGGTAAAGATACAGAAGAAGGTTTTACAAAGCATTCTGATAAGTAGTAATTTGATATAAGTATTTCAAGGCATTCATCTTATAGGACTGGAGATAACTAGAGGTATAATTTGTGGTACTAATTTTGAAGGGTTGATTTAAGGATTAATTTTTGAGGCCACTGATTCACCCCCCTCTCAGTTATTACTAACAATTGGTATCAAAGCTTGTGTGCTTAGAAAGGGTGTTTAACAGCTCAAGGTAAAGATCACAAGATGAACAGATGAGATGTTCCCAAGTTGAACAAAGACAAATTTTCTTCATGGAAAAGTAGAATAAGACTCCACTTATCAGGTATTGGAAATGATGTTACTCAATACTTAGATACTAAATTTGTGTTGCCCACAGGAGCACCCACAATTGAAAAAATGAGAGAGAAGCATGAACACAAATGCATGATGATAGAACTTGCTTCCTCACTCTCTGATGCTAAATTTGAAGATGTCAAAGCATGAACAAATACAATGTAGATGTGGGACAAATTGAAACTTGTACATGGTGGTGATAAAAATGTTCTGAGAGCCAAGGCAGAAATCCTTAGAGGAAAGTTTGATGATCTCAGAATGAAAGAAGGTGAAAACATCACAATAATCAAAGAGGTAGTCAATGCAATCTGAGGAGTTGGAGGTGTACTAGATGAAGATACAATGGTAAGTAAAATTATAATAACGTTGCTGCCTACTTATGCTATTAGAGTATCTGCCATACAAGAAATGAGAGGAGTAGCAAACATCAATGTTACTCTAGACAGTTTGATTGGAAGACTGATTTCATTTGAGATGAATAATTTTGATAATAGTGTCTTACCAAACATAGATTCTGCATTCAAATCTTCTTTGAGAATAAGCAAATTAAGTCATAAACACACTATGAGAAAATATAGTGATAGTGAAAGTGAAGAAGAAGATCATGATGAAATTGAAGCACTTATGGATAGAAGAATGCAAAGAGGCAAAGGTAAATTACCACTTGCTTGTTTTAATTGTAAAGAGATTGGACACTTTGCTGCAAGATGTCCTAACAGAAGAAAATATGACATAAGTAATGACAGGTCATTTGAAAATAGGTATGCCAGAGGTGATTACAGAAGCAACTGACAATCAGAAAGAAGAGATACTAGAGACT
Source organism: Thuja plicata (assembly GCA_018584345.1). Taxonomy (NCBI): domain Eukaryota; kingdom Viridiplantae; phylum Streptophyta; class Pinopsida; order Cupressales; family Cupressaceae; genus Thuja; species Thuja plicata. The sequence goes on along the minus strand of MU224334.1, from coordinate 3,907,495 downwards.
ACAAGGACAAAGGAAAGAAGGCCAGTTACCTACAAAAATGCAAAGATGAAGATACTGACATTGAATTTGATGAAGACATCAAGATGGTGTTTGTGGCAGTAAAAGATGATTCAGATGATGATGAAGAAAGGTATGTAGAAATTGCACTCATATCTAAAAGTAAAAATGATGTCTAGATCATTGATAGTGGCTGCACTCACCATATGACTGGTGAAAAACAAAAGTTTGAGACTTTTGAATACTATAATGGTGGTTTAGTAAGAATGTGTAATGACACACCTTGTCCAGTTGAAGGTAAAGGAACTATAATTTTGAATAACCTGATAAAATGTGAAAATTCTTATTGGGTGAAAGGATTGAATTATAATCTATTGAGTGTTTCTTAGTTGAATAATTCAGGTCAGAGAGTAGCATTCAAAAATAAGAAGGCAAAGATCTTCAACAAATTAAGAAATTTGATTGGTACCGGTGAGCAGACAAAAGGTAACTTATTCTATCTGAATGATACTAACACCACTTTCTTAATGGCTAGAAACAAAGATATATGGTTGTTGCACAAAAGATTGTGTCATGTGAACTTTGACAACATGATAAAGATAAGAAGAAAAAGAAATGTAAGAGGCTTACCGACGATGATTAAGCCAGACAATATCATGTGCAAAAATTGTGAAAAAGGTAAAATGACAAAATCTAGTTTCAAAAGCAAAACCCATACATCTGACGCCATTCTATAATTAGTCCATACTGATCTATGTGGACCCATGAGGACAAAGAGTTATTATGGTGATAGATATTTTATTCTCTTTGTTGATGGTTACTCTAGAATTATGACAGTAATGTTTCTAAAAGACAAATCTAAAGCATTCAAAATGTTTAAATGTTACAAAGCAATGGTTGAAAAATAAAGTGGTAAAGAATTGAAATGCTTAAGATCAGATAGAGGAGGGGAATTTACTTCAGATGAATTCACTAACTTTTGTAATGAGTATGGAATCAAAAGATAGGTCTCTACATCGAGAACACCACAGCAAAATGGAATTGCTGAAAGAAGGAACAAATCCATTGTTGATTGTGCAAGGACACTAATGATAGAGAAAGGCATCACCCAAATCTTCTGGAGGGAAGCTGTCAGTACTGCTGTTTACACATTGAACATAGTACAATTGAAGAAAGACACTAAGAAGACACCTTATGAGCTATGGTATGGTTACACACCCAATGTAAGTTACTTACAAATTTTTGGCAGTCAATATTATATCTTAAAAGATGATAGAAATGGAAAGCTTGACTCCAAGAGTGATGAGGGAATATTTCTAGGGTATTCCACCAAGATCAAGGCTTATAAATGTCTCAATAAATCCTCTAACAAAATTATTGAAAGTGCAAATGTAAAGATAGATGAATTTGCAGAGAAGAATAAAAAGGAAAGCACAAAAGAACTAGAGGACTACAATAGGTTTGTCTACAATGAAGAACCTGACACTCTACCCGAGCAATAATGTATAGATCCCAAGCAACAGATTATTGCACCCGAGCATCAGGCTACAAATAGTGACAACTAGGATATTGCTCAAGATGATGTACAAAGCAATGGAGATTAGCATGAAGGACACAATGATGATCAAGATGATAGACAAAGATTTGAACCTATACTTTCCAGATATGTCAGAAGGAACCATCCATAGAACCACATCATTGGAGACAAGAAGGTTGGTATGAGAACCAAAAGTAAGTCTCTAAACACAAGATGTCTTATTTGTGATTTTGAGCCAAAATATGTCAATGATGCACTTGATGATAATATATGGATTAGTGCTATGAATGAGGAAATTGAGAAGATTGAGAAAACAAGACATGGACACTTGTACCAAGACCAGATGACAAGAATATCATCGGTACAAAATAGATATTCAGGAATAAACTGAATGAGAATGGAGAAGTCACCAGAAATAAAACAAGACTACTATGAAAGGGGTATGCACAAGAAGAAGGGATTGACTATGAAGAGACCTTTGCACCCATTGCTATGCTAGAAGGAGTGAGAATATTACTTGCTTATGCTGCATGTAAAGGATTCAAGGTATACCAAATGGATGTCAAGTCTACATTCCTAAATGGAATACTTGAAGAAGAGGTATACATTAAACAACCAGAAGGGTTTGTTGATCCATATAAGAGGGACATGGTATGTAGACTATACAAAGCCTTGTATGGATTAAAAAAAGCACCCCGAGTTTGGTATGAAAGGCTTCATTCCTATCTCATAAGTATTGGATTTATAAGAACTAGTGAAAATAGTAATCTTTATTTGAAGGAAGATACTGATGCTAATATTTTGATTGTTGAGATATTTGTTGATGACATCATATTTGGAGGCAATGATATGCTGTGCAAATTATTTGCAAATGAAATGAGAAAAGAGTTTGAGATTTCTATGTTTGGAGAGATCAAGTTATTTCTTGGTCTATAGATCATTACACAATCCAAATACATCAAGGAAGTTCCAAAAATATTCAGGATGGAAGATTCCAAACTAGTTGGAACACTGATGGCAATTGGATGTAAGCTGAAAAAGGAGGACAAGTCATCAGAGGTACATCAGACTTTGTACATATCAATGATTAGAAAACTCATGTATGTTGTACATACTAGACCAAATATTGCACATGCAGTAGGAATATTTGCAATATTTTTTGCTAATCCCAGGGAATCACATATGACTGCTGTGAAAAGAATCCTAAGACATCTGAAGAATACCAAGAAATATCACTTATGGTATAGAAGAGAATAAAAATTTGAGCTTAAGGTCTTTACCGACGCTAATTGGGCTGGAAATATTGATGACCGAAAGAGCACAACTGGAGGAGCATTCTTTATGGGTGACAGACTTGTCACATTGATCAACAAGAAGCAAGGATGCATCTCCCAGTCTACTGCTGAAGTAGATTATGTTTTTGCTGCTACAAACTGCTCAAATATTGCATGGATCAAACAGTTACTGGAAGGTACACATATGAAAATTATTGAACCAGTAATTATCTATTGTAATAATACCAGTGCAATAAACATTTCCAAGAATGCTGTCATGCATGCTAAGAAAAAACATATTGCCATCAAGTATCATTATTTGAGAGAACAAGTTCAAGTAAAGGAGGTGATACTTGAGTATGTGCAATAAAAGGAACAATTAGTTGATATCTTAACCAAGCCACTGCCCAAGGATGCATTTGAGTACTTGAGAAAGAGCCTAGGGGTCAGACCCTTGTCTACTAGTTAGTAAGATGACTAGAAGGCCGCATCAGCCTACATATTATCAGAATATCATTCATGTTGATGCAAGAAGAGAGATGGAATTCAAAGATAAATCTATACACAACAAGGTATTTATCTACTCCAAGTACCAGAGTTATTGTATTGCTGATGGATTAGGAAATTCAAAGAGTATATTATGGATAGAAAGGCTTTGTTGGGCATTACTGTCAAAATATTTGTTTGGCATTGCTGTCAAAGGGAGAGATTACATCTATTATCACTTCAAGGAGAGATTATATCCATGGGAGAGATTATACATTAGGGAGAGATTATATCCATCAAATTATCCAAAGGGAGAGATGAAACAAGAAATGAAGAGTACATACAAAGAGAAATAATTGCTGATAAGAGACATCAAAAGAAGATAATAGTCAAAGGGAGAGAGTCTGACATAGGAGAAGAACACATCAAATTGGAAAAGGAAAAGATTCTACATCTATCCAGTAAAGGGATTGAAGATAGAAAGAAATATGCAAGAATCAAATCTAAGTTATAAGAACTTATCGAGGACTAGATATTTGTATCGATTATAGTACATAAGATTGGTAGTTAGATGAACTTCAACTGTTATATTACATATTATATTAGTAATTATATAGTGTGATAATGTAGTGTGTTTCCATCAATGCCAAAGGGAGAGATTCATGAACTATAACGGATTGAATATTTGAAGATGTTAAGCTGATGATCACAGTGACATAGAAAGTTTATGCAAGACATTATATCAGTTAATGTATTGTATTGTCATTGATGTCAACTTGATATAATCTGTATGGTCATGGATATATTGCTAAAGACTTCAAAGAATTGATGAATCAAAGGATATACTATCATTAATGCATATAAGTCAAGTATTCACAAAGTGACTATATACACCGATGGAGTACACACCGACAGACAGAGTAAAAGAGAAAAGTCACAGTGATACCTGACAAAAAAATGCACAACATTACTGATAAAAAGGTCACAATATTACCGATGAGAAAAGTCATAGTGTTTCCCATCGAGCAAAGCATAGAGTAACCTGATAGACATAATGACAGTGTTTCCCGACGGATGGAGATCCCGAAGACAACTGAAGTCACACCGACAGAATAGTCAGTTATCACCGATGACTAACTGAAGTATTGACCGACAGAACATAGAGTTCAAAAATGGAAAAATGCTTAGCTATCAAGAGATAAAAATAGACTTAACTGATACTTATCATTGTTTTAATCGACAAGATAAAGCCAGAGATAAGTAAAGGATTTAAAGTTGCTTTGTCCAGTTGGAAAGAAGATCTCTATGAGATAAAACTGGAGTTTTTCTTTAAATCCAATTGGCAAGAATTGTGGATCACGCCAAGATAAAGAAAGCCAAGAAATGGTGAAATCATGTCTATAAAGAGACAACCTAATTTGTTACGAATGGGTGGTGAAGGGGAGTGAAAATAGAATAGATGATGAAGAGATTTTGAAGGAGAAGAAAGTCTTCATTCAAACCTAATCAACAAGTTGAGGAAAGAGATAGATTCTACAGACACTGACAAACAGTGAAACAACATCACAGAAAAAAATAGTGTGGAGCAAAGGTATTGAATTGATAATGATTAGAAAGGTAATGTACTTACAATAGATCTGAAAATCTGCAATTCAAGTTGTATATGTGAACAGATAAATTTTTGTTTCAGTTTAACCATTGAAGCATCAAGTCTCTTAACCAAGCAGGACTTAAAAGTCTTTTGTAATTGAGATACATCCCAAGGAGTATCAAAAATTTTGATCATAAAAAGTGGCATTGGATATGCCCGATACCTATTGACAGGCTAAATAAGTGTTCGATCAAGGATGGTAGCATTAGATGCCAGATACTAAGTGAAAAACTATATTTTAAATCCTCTAACAAGGTCACACCTAACAATGTGTTTGTAACCTTTAACAAGGTTGGATCTTAACCGAGCTCACTTCAGAAGAGTGAAAATTTGGGGTACTGGTCCCAGTGGTTTTTCCCTTAACAAGGTTTCCACGTTAAAAATCCATGTGTTATGTGTCTATGAGTCATTAATTTATTGTTTTGCATTTCACTTAAGTAAAACTAGCTTGATCAGTATACACTAGTTGTTTACTGTGTTTTTGTAAATAGAAAGACTACTTATCGGTAAACATACAGAAGAAGGTTTTACAAAGCATTCTGAAAAGTAGTAATTTGATATAATTATTTCAAGGCATTCACCTTATAGGACTGAAGATAACTAGATGTATAATTTGTGGTACTAAGTTTGAAGGGTTGATTTAAGGATTAATTTTTGAGGCCACTAATTCAACCCCCCTCTCAGTGATTACTAACACTCTCTATAGATATCAGTAAGAATGTAGCTTCCCCATGCAAATATTTGAGCTCAAACAATCATCTACTCCAACATGCCGACCCAACCGACCATGAATCCATACTATCCTCGGTCAGGCATAAGGAAACCTCCAATAAAAACAACTAAATATATAGGAAGATGATCATAATGATCACACATATAGTCCCATGTGAGGTATTAGAAAGCTATGGTATCATCTCCGAAGAAATGTTGAGCTGTGGAAATAGCTATAATTGAAGTAGAATAAAAATACACCTCTCGACCCACCACAGGAACTCTAGGAATGCACCACACATCCTCGGGTGTGACAGTCATCTCAATAGTTGGGAGATGGAAGGTTTTTTTATTAGAATGCCACCTCTCGACTAGAGCAGTCAACAACCCTTGATTTACCCTGATGTCAGGTAAATCTCTCAATGATAGTAATCCTACACGAGAGACTAGCTCTTCCTCGTCATCGGTCAAAGATCTCGATAGAGTAAGGACACGAACAAGGTACGTTCCTCAAAATGATACAACCTCAAAAGGAATCTGAATAAAAGATAAAAATTATAGAAAAGTTCAAATTAGTACTCTATCTAAGACAAAAAAGAAGAAAAACCTATCAACTAAGTGTTTTTGGTCATCAGATTGAGAAAAATAATCAAATTTGGAAGATAACTAAGTATAAAACTAGAAATGACTCTATTCCTATGGGGTGCGATCCCTTTTACAGGATGTGATCTATGATTCCCAGGATGTGATGGGGTATCCGGGAAGTGATCCTATTTTAACAGGATGCGATGTGGGATGCGACGTGCGACCCTTTTCCAACAGGATGCGAAAACATTCAAATCCTATCTAAAATCTACTAAATGCAATGAAATAGCTAAAATAGGGTGCGATCCTAAAAATACAATATGCGACACGAGATTTATAGTAGAAATTGAAAAGACATGAGATTGACCAGGTGCGAGCCTAAAAGTGGGATGTGATTCAGAATGAAAATTACAATAACTACTACCAAAAAGCATAAAAATAGAATTTGAAAATTTGAAAAGGTAGTTTTTTGAGTACTTACCGGAGGTGGGTAGTTAGTTGGACGCTGATGTCATTGGATGAGCTTGAAACAATGCTTCTCCATGGGGACCACCATCTTCTCTGTATAGCTCTCTAAATTACCAAGGATAAAAGTGAAAATGAATGGGTAAAAAGTGAATTTTGAGATATATATTTGACTTTTTGAGCTATTTAGGAGCTCCAGAACTCCTTCCAGACAACTGAAACTCATTATTTTCTCTTTTTGATCAATCGGGAATGAAATCAAATGTGCAGACAAAGTCTTACATAACACAGTAAATTTTTTACGAAAGTTACCAAAAATGCAAAATTGCTCCATATATTCCAAAAATGATTCACATGCTTTACACAAAATTTTTTTCGGGTTCTATATCATCAAATTGCACATTATTCATCCAAATCTTGGTCTGACATCATTTTATTAGACTCAAAACTCACATTTTTAAACGTGATTAACTTGGTAAAATTATGTTTTCTCTTAACACACCTTCATTTCTCCATTTATTCTAATTGATTCTTTCTTGATTCAACCGATCAATTCAAGTGATATATCATTCTACAGAGGGATTTATTCTTTTTCCTTGAATTTCATTCTCGAGGGGGCATGATCACACTTAAATCAATCAAATTATTTCTCAAAACAACATTAAAATGACTTCGTCATCAAAAGACTAAAGGCATGACAATTCCTTGAATAAGTCAGGACTGTTGGATTGAAGGCTTCTGTTCTCACAAGCTGGATATCTTATGTCTACTTTTTCTCAGATTCTTATTAAGCTCCTGGAAGCTTTGTACTGACCTTTGTTTGATCAAGTTCAGAGTTGGTATTATCAATTCTCGGACGATAACCAAGTTCAAAATTGGTATTTTTAAGATATTTTGTTATTGACCTTTGTTCAATTAAGTTCAAAGTCAATTCTATCAATCTTATCTCAATCAAGTGCGAGACTGATCTCATCAGATATTTCATTCGATCAACTGTAAAATTCTCAAACTTTCTAAAGTCAACATCAAAACTTTCTTTGAATCAATGCGCTACATGCACATCAATTCAAAGAGGGGAAATGTAACCACCCTAATTTGGTCTTCTTTGACCATAGACCCTATTTCCCGTAAGTGTGATCATACCCCTAATTATGTCAAGACAGTTCTTCAATTTATTGTCATAATTCATTTAAATCAAATTTAATCTCCTAAGTGATTTAATCACTAAATTAAATTAATTGCCTTAGCCAATTAAATCAAATCAATTCAAATCAATCAAAACAAATCAAAAACATGGCTAAAGTAATTAATAAAAGAAATTAAATAAATTCTAATTACATTTCCATTTACAAAAGGGAAAAGTCAAATCCCTAACCAATGGGAGTTAAATCACTTGGATCACCAAAGATTAAATCTCCACCTCTCTTCCACTTTCAATCCTAACCTCTCATTCACCAAATTCTTCTATAAATAGAATGAATTTTAAGCTCAATGGGCCCCTAATTATTAATTGTTAATTGAAAAATTATGCTGCTAGTATTCTTAGAGATATTCATGCATTTTAGCTCATTCTTTCATTGCATTGTTATAATCTTTTATTTTGGAGCTATTAAAATAAACATTTCTTGAGTGTTAGAGTAGTCGAGTATTGCTAATAATTAAATCAGTTAATTATTAGTTTATCTACTCTTTGCTTAAGTTAGACTTAGGAAGTTTCTATTTCCTAGTAGTTTCCCTTTTAGGGTTTCGTGATTCCTTTATAAGGAATCACCTCTTTGTATTTCAGTACAGAGATTGTATTGTAATTTCATTAGTGTTAATAGAAGCTTTTTTCTTGCACAATGATTTTCCTGTCTCTGGCCTATCGGCCGCCATAGCTCTCTTTCTGTCTTCTATCTTCATTCTTGTAGCAGTCTTTGCATGCAGGTGTTCTTGGGAAGATTTTTAGTTCATCAAATCCTAACATGGTATCAGAGCCATCTTGCTACCGGCTGTTCAAGTTTCGTTGAAGCATTCGAGGGTTTGAAGGTTTCATAGCTTTTTCTGGCTTCTTTTAGTGGTTCTGGGGGGTCTCTATTTTTGGAGGCATTTTGGGCCCAAACGTACACTTCCATTGCGTCCGGAAGGCCCAAAAACCCCAGAATCCATATAAAGCTTGTCCGATTTGGACACCGGGGCCTCTGGAGAATTTTTTCGGCCTCCTACGGGCCATACGGACACAAATTTCAAGAAAAAACATTAAAAAATGCATGTTTTTTAAGTTTTTTTTTGCGCTTAATTTAGAGCGCGCAGTGCACATGCAAAGGCGCCGCCGGCGCGCTGCCAGCGCCCCACCGCCACCGGCCAGTGCCCGGCGCGCCACCCTGCTCCTGCCGGCCCCGCCACTGGCCCCCGCCTCCGGTCCCTCCACCGCTCCGCCGACCGCGGCTCCTCCGCCGCCCGGCCTCCCCGGCCCCCTCTGCGTTCCGCTCGGCCTCCCGTGTGCCACTCTGTGCTCAGTTACAGCACCGCTTCGATAGGAACCCGCTACCCCGCCACTCCGCCACCGCTCCCCCAGCGGTGGCACATTTTTTGGCAGCCCCCGTGAGCTTTAAAACTAAGCGGATGGTCATTTGGCGGGACCAGGAGCCCGGATCCAGCCCCTGAAGCGCGCCATGCGCCTGAGGGCCTATTGTTTTTAGCCCCTGGGGCTTAAAATAGGCTTGTTGGGCATTTTTGAGCCCTTTTCACCTTTTTCGCTCTACAGGGAGCATACGGAGGTCTTTTTTGGAATTCTTTATATCGTCGGAAAGCTCTTTCTAAGATCTTTCCGACTATGGTGATTAGGATTTTTGGGTCCACCGTTTCAATAGAATTTTTTTTGTTGAAGTCTGATGTTTTGTTTTGCCTTCCGGGAGTCATATCTGGCTCATCCGAACTCCTTTTTCGGCAAACGAGATATCGTCAAAAAGCTGGTTTAGTGTGCTATTCAGTGGCAGAGGTTATTTTTCCAGATTCTGCTCTGGGTTTTCACTCCTCTGCGTTTGGAATTTTATGCCCTCTGGTGGATTGCTTGGTTCTACAGGTCCTGGGATCTCTTCTTCTGAGTTCATAGCTCACTCTTCTTTCTGACTTCTGAGCTTGCATGCTCCTTCTGATGCATTTTATTCTGTAAACGCACTGAGATAAAGTGCCTACTTCTGCATTCTTGGATCTTGTACACCTTGTTCGGTTGATGTACTCACACTATGTTATAAAGTGCCATGGGGGGTTATGATGCATTTGCCGCTTTAGGCGCATCCACTTTTGTCAAGTGAGCGTACCTTCCATGACATTAGCCCATGTTGCGTGTCTGTGACACCGCCCTTTATCCTATGTGTGTGCTTCTATTGCACTGTTGGTGTTCCTGGTTCTTCTTCTGCAGCTGTTTTTGGTACTGCATTTCAGTGTTCCTGTCACCTCTCCTAGTTCAGCATTATGGGGGGGTTCACTTGTTGGTTCTATTGCTTCCTGGTTCAATTGATCAGCTCTTCAGACACTTGTCTTCTCTACCTGGTCATGCACTTCAGTGGGGGTTCCAGCAGTATCTTCTGACAGAGTTTTCAGACATGCTTCAGAGATGCTTCTTTCTCTATTCTTGTTCCTTTCTCTGGGACACCTTTTTCTCTAGATTGAAGGTTTTCTTCATCTAGTTTCCCTTTTATGTTTTGGGTACCTGATCAGGCCTAGTTGCCGGGACCCATCTTTCCTGCTTTC
>MU224334.1:3874142-3891402 GCA_018584345.1 Thuja plicata | reverse complement strand
ACCAATCTGGGTTGGTTGGAAGGCTTAGTTAAGTCTAAAAATATTAAAACACCATTTTCCCTCCTAAATGCACATAACCATTGGAATTCAAATATTTGAATTTCCAACTTACATTTTATTGCATATTAACATTAAAAACCTATTAACTTCTATCCCAATTAATTTATTATTTTTTCTAGGACCTAATTGACTCTCCTAAACAACTTTAGATCCCATTTGGCACTATTGGCCACCCTTACATTGTTTTGGTCCTAAGTCCTTTGCCAGGACTTCTAGGACTTATAATATTTAAATTAAATTGTTTATTACATATTGCCATTATTGGCCTCAATATATCCCAATTTAATTTTAGGAATTCTTTAGATCTACTACCTCCATTTGGTTCCAAGGTGGACTTAGGTGTTTGGAGAGGTGCTCCTACACCAAGCTCATTCTTAGTGAACGTTTGATGAATTTGACCATATAGAACCTCAAGATGACTTGTTATGAGATTCTAGCTCCTTCTCAGCAAATGGTTGACCGATTCGACAATCTACAACATCAAAATGAATTGTTTTGAGATTTTAGCCCATTCTTAGTGAATGGTTTACCAATTCAATGATATATAACATCATAATGGCTTGTTTTGAGATTGTAGCTCATTCTCAATGAATGGTTGACTGTTTTGATGATCTATAACCTTAGAATAACTTGTTATGAGACTTTAGCTCATTCTTAGGCACATTTAATTGATTCAGCAATCTGGAACCTTAGAATAGATTGCTATGAGATTGTAGCTCATTCTCAATAAACAATTGACCAATTTGATGATCCGCAGCATCAGAACAACTTGTGTTGATATTGGAGCTCATTCTCAGAAAATAGTTGTCTGATTCAATGATCTGCAACCTCAAAACAACTCATTATGAGATTGTATCTCATTTTCAGTGAATGTTTTACTGATTCAACAATCTGGAACCTCATAATGGCTTGTTATGAGATTGTAGCCCATTCTTAGCAAACAGGTTACTGATTCGACAATCTAGAACCTCAAAACAACTTGTTATGAGATTGTAGCCCATTCTTACAAAACAGTTGACTGATTTGATGATCTTAATGTCAGAATGGATTTTTTGAGATTCTAGCTCATTTTCAGTGAATGGTTGACCAATTCAGTGATCTGGAACCTCATAATAACTTATTATGAGATTCTAGCTCATTCTTAGCAAACTGTTTACTAATTCGATGATCTACAACATGAGAATGACTTGTTTTGAGATTAGAGATCATTCTCAGTAAATGGTTAACTTATTCGGTGATCTAGAACCTCAAAATAGATTATTATGAGATTATATCTCATTCTCCACAAATGGTTGACCGATTCCACAATCTATAATTTTAGAATAATCTGGTTTGAGATTATAGCTCATTCTCGGTAAATGGTTGACCGATTTGGTGATCTGGAACATTAGAATGAATTTTTTTGAGATTATAGCTCATTCTCAGTGATCATTTGACTGATTCAGTGATCTGGAACCTCAGAATGGATTTTTTGAGATTATAGCTCATTCTAAGAAAACGATTGATCGATTCAATGATTTATAATGTCAGGATGGCTAGTTTTGAGATTCTAGCTCAATCTTAGCGAATGATTAACATTCGATGATCTAGAAGCTTAGAATGGCTTGTTATGAGATGGTAGCTCATTGTAAGAAAATGATTGATCAATTTTATGATCTACAATATTAGAATGACTTATTTTGATATTGTAGCTCATTCTCAGAAAATGGTTGACTCATTCACTGATCTAGACCTCCAAACAATTTTTTATGGGATTGTAGATCACTCTTACTGAATGCTTGATCGATTCAATGATCTAGAACCTCAAAAAGACTTTTTATTAGATTGTAGTTCATTCTCAACAAACAATTGTCCATTTTGATGATCTGCAATGTCAGAATAACTTATTTTGAGATTCTAGCTCATTCTTAGTGAATGGTTAACTGATTCGGCAATTTGGAACCTCATAATAACTTGTTGTAAGGTTCTAGCTCATTCTCAGCAAATGGTTGATCGATTCAATGATCTAAAAAATCAAAATGATTTTTTTTGATATTTTAGCACATTCTCAGTGAACGACTGACGATTTAGAGATCTGCAACCTTAGAATGGCTAGTTATTATATTGTAGCTAATCTTAGAAAATATTTAACCAATTTGGAAATTTGGAACTGTGGAATGGCTTATTACGAGATTGTAGCTCATTCTAACTAAACAGTTGAACTATTCAGTGATCTAGAACCTCAAAACATTTTTTTATTAAATTCTATCTCATTCTCAATAAACGGTTGATAGATTCGACGATCTGTAATGTCAAAATGGATAGTTTTGAGATTCTAGCTCATTCTCAGTGAATGGTTGATTGATTTTGCAATCTAGAACCTAAGAATGACTTCTTATGAGATTGTAGCCCATTGTCATCAAATGGTTGAATAATTTGACAATCTACAATATTAGAATGACTTGTTTTGAGATTGACCAATTTGATAATCTAAAACCCCTAAATTGCTTGTTATAGGATTGTAGCTCATTCTCAGCGTACAGTTGACCGATTCAGCAATCTAAAACCTAAAAATGACTTGTTATGAGATTGTAGCTGATTCTCAATAAACAGTTGACCGATTCAAAAATCTACAACATGAGAATGGTTTTTTTTGAGATTCTAGCTCATTCTCAAGGAATGATTGACGATTCGATGATTTATAACCTTAGAATAACTTTTTATAAGATTGTACCTCATTTTCAGCAAATAGTTGATTGATTTGATGATCTTCAACATCAGAATGGTTTTTTTTGATATTGTACCACATTCTCAATGAATGGTTGACCGATTCGGTGATCTGAAACCTCAGAATTGCCTGTTATGAGATTGTAGCTCATTTTAAATGAATGTTTAATCAATTTGACAATCTGGAACCTCAGAATGGATTTTTATGAGATTATAGCTCATTCTCAACAAAGGGTTGACCGATTCGATGAACTAGAACATGAAAACAAGTTGTTATGGGATTGTAGCTCATTCTCAGCAAACCGTTGACCAATTCGATGATCTAAAATGTCATAATGACTTGTTTTGAGATTCTTTCTCATTCTCAACGAATAGTTGGCCGATTTGGCAATCTGGAACCTCAGAGTGGATTTTTATGAGATTTTATCTCATTCTTAGCAAATGGTTGATTGATTTGATGATCTACAACATCAGAATGTCTTTTTTTAAGATTGCACCTCTTTCTCAGTGAGTGATTGACCGATTTGGTGATCTGCAACCTCAGAGTGACTTGTTATGAGATTGTAGCTCATTCTCAGTGAATGTTTGTCTGATTTGGAAATCTATAACCTTAGAATGGCTTGTTATGAGATTGTAGCTCATTCTCAATGAACAATTGACTGATTTGGCAATCTAGAACCTTAATTTTTTTTATTATCAAATTGTAGCTCATTCTCAACAAATAGTTGACCAATTAGATGATCTATAATATCAAATGGCTTATTTTTAGATTCTACCTCATTCTTAGTGAGTCGCTGTTCTATTCTGAGATCTAAAACCTCAAAATGGCTTGTAATGAGATTGTATCTCTTTCTTATGAAATGCTTGACTGATTCGATAATCAACAACATCAAAATGGCTTGTTTTGAGATTGTAGCTCATTCTTAGTGAACGGTTGACCGTTTTGGTGATCTAGAACTGTAGAACGGTTTGTTATGAGATTGTATCTCATTCTTAGTGAACATTTGACTGATTCAGTGATCTAGAAGCTTAGAATGGATTGTTATGAGATTATAGCTTATTCTCAGTAAACGATAAACAAATTTGATGACTTGGAACCTTAAAATGACTTGTTATGGGATTGTAGCTCATTCTTAGTGAATGGTTGACTGATTTAGTGATCTAGAACCTCAAAATGGCTTGTTATGAGATTGTAGCTCATTTTCAACAAATAATGGACCGATTCGATGATCTGCAATGTAAGAATGATAGAGTTCATTCTTAACCAATCATTGACTAATTCAACAATTTGGAACCTCATAACAACTTGTTATGAGATTATATCTCATTCTTAGAAAATGGTTGACTGATTCAATGATCTTCAATATCAGAATGACTTGTTTTGATATTATAGCTCATTCTTAATGAATGGTTGACCAATTCAGTGATTTACAACATCAAAATGACTTGTTATGAGATTGTAGCTCATTCTCAACAAAAATTTGACTGATTCAGCAATTTAGAACCATAGAATGGCTTGTTATAAGGTTGTCCCTCATTCTTAGTGAATGGTTGACCGATTTGGCGATTTGGAACCTCAGAATGAATTTTTATGAGATTGTATCTCATTCTGAATAAACGGTTGACCAATTTTTCAATCTAGAACCTCAAAATGATATTTTATCAGGGGAATGTGTAGGATCATGGTATGTCAAAAAGTGGCGATACAAAAAAAATTCCCTTTTCACCCGTCCAAAAATGCTCTAAAAAGTGTGTTGACTTTTTAGTAGGCTTGGGTGTCAGTACTCCTGGAAAAAGGTAACACCAAAGCATAAATCATATCAGGTATTCGATATGTATTGTATACTCGATAGGTATCATATACCCAATAGTTATTGGGTACCTGATATTTGTAACATAAAATCACAGGCAGAATGCATTCTGCCTCAATTTTCAAACATCAAAAGGAAAGAAAGGGAAGATGAATTTGGGTATATGAAACCAATTGGGTATATGATCCAATTTTCTTTTAATTTCACCACAAATCATCACCAGTTTATTTTTAATTGTTTTTCAATGTTTTATAATGAAATTCTTATTTTTTTCTCTTCTTAAAATAGGGTTTTTTATTGAATTAATTTATAATATTTAAATTTGATTGCAATTGTATATTTATTTCTCATGTAACCAAACATGGATGAATCAAACCAACCAAAAAAACCTCTCCCACCAAACAAAGAACCTGAAAACAATCTGCAACCCCCTCAAAACCCTCCCCCACCAAATAACGAACCTGAAAAACAATCTGCGACCCCCTCAAAATCCTTGGCCTTTAGAGGAACTCATAGGTGACAATCTAAATCAATTGAGGGGCTTCCAAAACACATATGGAACTATCCCTACATTATTCTCCATTTTTTCCACATTGAACTCCATTGTTGAAAATATGGAGAATCTTATAGTGCAGCATAATGCTGCACTTCATTGGCATGATGCCATACATGTCGAGTATGATGATGGGGTTTAGGCCCTTAATATAAATAAAAATGACATATGTTCCCTAATTGTGAATCTGAAAATTATATTAAAAGTGGACCCTAAAAAACCTAATTTTTCTATCAAATGGTGCACAAATGATGCAATGTGTGATCACTTCTAGGATCGTTGGTGGATGCATTTTGATAGACCACCCCACAATAATTTGGAGGTCCCCTTGTATTCTATAAAAAAATTATATGGTGAATTTGTGCTTGGTGAAAAAGTAAACTATTGTAGCATGAGACCAAACATGGGCGTAGGAAGAGGTACTCCTCAGAATAGGCCATGAGCACATCGAGTAAAATCCTGCACTCATTTCCCCCCACTGACATTTCACCCCCTTGTCCAGTGCAACATCCAAATATAATTGCAGAGGTTGGCTCACAGACTATTAGAACCATTCATACCTTGAATGATCTATTGGTTAGGAAGACTATGACATTTTTTATGCCTCATGTTGATGATGTTGGTGCTTTGACATCCCCTACAAGCTCACATGTCTGTGTGCCCCATACTTGCATTATGTGCAAGAATTTGTTCTTGGGTCCCCTAAGTGATGTTGATGCATATAACTTTGTGTTTGATGTGGACAATAGAAAAGATGTCGCTAGAGGGATTGCAACATCTCATGGAGAGACCTCTCATGTGAGAGATGAGGAGGGGCAAGCAGAGCCATGGAATCCTACTACTACGGTAAGACTAAACATTTTATCTGTCACAGTGTATTTAATTTAAAATGAATATTTTTAGTAGATTACTTTTAATGAATGCACAATTATGTATATATGTGGTCCATTTATGTTCAGTTGATGACAAAGGAGGAGATGAGATAGGTGGAGGGTTCCATGCTCTCAGCCATTTCATTTGGCCTTGACACCTCTACGGTATATATTTTTATGTATACATTGGTTTCCTTTTTTATACCAGTATACATGTTTTCTCATAAAAATTTTCGTAATAAAATCAAATGTACTAATTAATATTTTCATCTTATTTTACTCTTGTAGGTTTCACCTACTACCACCAAGGGGAAATGTGAGGGGGTTCAGGCCCCGCACGTTGACAAGGGGAAGAAAATTAAGCATTTTAGAGTGATTATGCATACATACTTGTCACTTGTGCATACTTATGTTTATTTTACATGGTTTATTATATAAAGGGTGGTGTTTGACACTGTCATGACACAAGTTCGTGAGCCTAGAATCTCAGGCATTTCATTTCAAAGTGATAGACCCATAGTACATATATTTAGAAATTTTATTGTTTACATTTTTGTATCAAGTATATACATGATTGTCATGATTGTATCAAGTATATTTTTGACTCTCGTAGGTAACACCTAGTGCGAGGGAGGTACAACGCCAAGGTTTTGTATCTTTGATGACCCAGTCGGCATTGCCAGAAGAAAGTTCACCATAGGTAAGTTTTAATTTTAATTAAATTATTTGTAAATTTATTTTTCTATCAAGGATAACATTATAGGATAACTCGTAGATCAATCTCATGGTTGCAAACATATATAGGTTAGAGCTGAGATTAGTATCATACTTGTCCCTTCGCTACCAAGGACATATGTTAGGATTCTTGAGTGTATGAGGAGATAGAGAGGCGAGGTACATGAGAATTCATTTTAAATTTTAATTAAATTATTGATTCAAATTCATATTTGAATGTTTATTTTTGATATGTACAAACCATATAAATTAAGTAATCTAACTTGGGGTTTCACTTTTTTGTTCATGTAGGATCCATCAAAGCCAAAGAGTACTTTGAAGAGGCTCTATTTTGTTTATCCACCAGTAGCATAGGATGTACTATAGACATTTGTAGTTTTATTTATTTTGAGATTCCATATGGAACATTTTGAGATGGCATATGCCACATTGTATCTAGATACCTAGATTTTGTAGAGATTTTGAGATGGCGTGTACCACATTTTGTAATAATTTGTTCGAGTTGACATTTGCCCATATTTGTATATGAAGATACTTTAAAAAAAATAATTCATATATATATATAGAACATGTTAATTTTCATATTATTTCTTCATCATGTGAAATATACAACTACCATTCATGTTTATGGAAACATTGTGTATTTTTTGTTATGGAAGAGTCACGGTTACTATGTTTCAATAATTTTTGATGTATTTGAAAATATTTATTGTGTTTCCATAAAACTTGATGTTTTTAGATAACATGTTTCCTATTTGTATCTTCATGATGAGAGAGTAACAATGTTTCATTATCAGAACCTTTACAGAAAGTCAGAATCCTTCTACGGTCATTCACAACTGGTGTCGGAGCACCTAATGGATTAACACAAAAGGACCAACTTCATGTTTGTATTCATGGTTAAAAATCTTGAATAAAAGAACAAAATGATCTCAAAGACACAATACTATTGATAAATATGATAGTAGGGAACAATGTAACAATGGTTCAAATCAACAACCTAAAACATTCATATGACAGTGCCAACACATGGACTTGAGAAGCATTAGACATCTGGGTTTTTAATACCTTCTTCATCATAAAGACACCAAATTTTTGCCAATAGACACAAAATCCCAATAAAATATCACCATAAATATTTAGAGCATCCAATGGCCTATCAAATCCAAGAGTTATAGAATTTTTGCATGGTAGATCATATGGGAAATTGTCCAATTTATTACCAAACCGTTAACAGTAAGGATTTTAAGACTGTTTTGAAAGAATTTGTTCAAACTACCTTCATCCTCTAGGAAGAGTCTCAAACCACTTATAAAATGAAGTAAACTCATAATTATTAAGGTCTCTACAAGTTTGGGGTCAAGATTAATCAATACCAATCCAATACAAACTTCTGATCACAAAAAAAAGTATAAGCAGATTACAAAAATCAGAATTTTATTAACTTTTCCTCCTTCCAAGAACAACTAGTCATTGATTTTATGTAGACCTTGGATACACCTGTCCCAATTAATTTTAACAAATTTTTAAACAAATTTCTCATTGGAGAAAAAAGTTACAACTTTTTGCACAACATTGCAAAAGTTGTTATTGAGTAATTTTGACAATTTTTTTCATTTTTTAACCAAATGACTCCCTATAAACCCATGAATTATCAAAAATGCCAAATTTGGACTAAAAACATGAATTACATCATTTTATTCATATTTGGGCAACTTTGGAGATGTGGACCACAGTCGACCCACTTAGAACCTAGTTGGCATAAATGTGACAAAATGATAGAATGACATTACAAAGTTGTGTGTTCTTTGTGGGTACAAAATTCCACCACCAATACATCTGGTAGGGAAGGTTTACCCAAGGCATGGTCTATTTTTTGTAGCTCACTTGTCAGAAAACTCGATGTGATACCCTACCGACAGTGTCCCTTAGGTGGTTTAAGTGCACAATAGTGACAAAATTTGTCAGGGTATTTCTCAGAATCCGAGGCACCTACGTATGAAACATCTAATGTTGTAAGACCATGAGAGGCCCCTCTACAATAGCCTATCTCATCTTTTCAAGAGTCCAATTTTTTTTTTTAGGGCAGCGATTTTTCTGTTGATGGAAAAAATCATCAAAGGTATTCAATGAAAAGGTGCAAGGTAGCCCAAACCTCTGTCCATTTTGTTGGAGTATTAAAATATTCCATTTAGAGGCATCAAATTTACCTGTTAGCATTAATGTTTCAAAGGAAAAAGTGTATTAAAGGGGTAAAAATCAAGTTATTCCTCAAAGCAGCTAATTTGGAAAACTTGTTGGCTACTTCGCAAGGCTGGAAAATAAGTGTGGCGAAATGGTGAAATTTTGCGGTTTCGCAAGGAGTCAATATCAAATGATGTGAGATAGCGATTTTTCTCTATTTCACTAAAGGCATTTCTAAGAGATCGCCAGATAGCAATTTTTTGCTTTTTTGCAGGAAGTAAAATTAAAGATTTTCGAGACGACGAAAAGATTTGCTAGATTATTGGGAGCTGGGATGTGAAAGGACTAGATCTAAGAGATCAAAATAGTTTGGAATGAGTAAGAAAGGAAGCTTTGTGAATAATCATAATTCTATGAGCGAAGATTTTAGAGATGCTATAATTTCAACATGCTGCAAAATGATGCCGCTAGAGGATGAAAATGATCAAAATTTAACCATCTAAAAAAGACTAAGTTCGTAAAACCAAAATTTCTATCTCCAATTAAAATCTTATGTTTGTACAATCTATTTTGGGTTTCCAACCAAGCCAAACGCTGAAAGATAGGTAGTTATCAACTAATTAGTTGATTAGTTTTTTTCAAAAGAGTTTTCTAAATTTTAATGAAGAATGATGTCTTTTCACCCTAAAGGGAAGTGAAAATTATTAAACCACATATATATGTGGTGTAAAATGTAATCATAAAGGGAAATTACATTGTAATATATCTGTAGACACCTAAATTTGATCAATACATTTAATTAAATTTAGCTCTCTCTAAGGCATTATTAGTTAAATAATTATAATTATTTAATTAATTCATGTTATCCCCCTAGCTCAATTAATTCAATTAATTAAGTATAGTCCAATTAATTATCTAAATGACAACCTATAGTATGATAATTAATTAAAATCCCTTTCCTCTATTAAGTTAAATAAATACACTTACCTATTTAACTTAATTCATAAATCTCCTTTATCCCACTTGTGAATTAAATAATTCATTTAATTCAATTTGAGCACATGGTTCCTAACTTTAACCACTAAACTAACCTTTCTCAACCACCTAACCCATGTTTTTAACTCAACCCAACCCCTTCATACATACTAATCTTTCTCAATTATTTAAACAACCCCGATTAAATAATTAACCCCTCCACTCATTCTCTCTCCTCCCATCACATCCTCCTAATCCTCTTAATTGTCCTCTAATACAAACCTAATCACTCTCTAAACATTTTAACAATCATAATCCAAGGATTAATAAATCCTAACCCTCTCCCAAGTCAACCCTGATGTCACATCCCTCAAATCCCCATCCATATGCATTTAAGTCTTCCTTAAATTCTCTTACATCCCTCTTACACACTCCATCCATCTCTTACATCTTTGTCCCCTCTCACATCTCCCAAAATGGTCACATTCCCCCATTCTTCCAAACCTCTCTCCTTGTGACACTTGTCACAATGAGAGGCATTTGAGAAAGCACAATCCATGTTCTCTCTCTCAAATGCATCTCCGCCTTTCCTCAAATTTGCATCTTGACCCTTCATTTCTCTCTCATTTACTTATAAATTGAACACTCATTTCCTTCATTTTCATCCACCATCAAAGCAAATTCATAATGCCCATTTGAAGAACAAAATCACTATCTACACCATCATAGTGCCAAAATCTCTCCTCACCCATCGAAGCTTGAGAAAAGTTTATGAGCACACATCTAATCTATTGGACAAATCCCACAAGAAAAGGAGGTCATCAATGGTTTATAAAGGTTTGCATTATCTTAGTGCCTTGTTTATTTAATTTCTTTTTATTGTCTAATCTTTATATGTTGTATTGAGTAGTATAGTGAATGCCTTAAAGCTTTTATTGTGTTCCTTCTACTACTATTACTATTTCATTGCATATATTCTGGCATGCCCGGTGGGACCCACCTCAAGGGTCATTAATTTTTTTAATTTCATCATTTTATTTGCAAAAAATAACCAAGAGCTTAATTTTTATTGTTGTTTTAGCTTTTGTGCTAGGTTTTTCATCTTTTGCAAGTTGGAAGGTGAAAGAACAAACACTTGCGCCATCAAACCCATGGTCAAAGTTTACACAATTGAAAACATGTCCTCTAGCGGGAATGAGGGTTAAACCCATGGGAATGAAGGCTGAACTCACAGGAATGGGATCCTACAAAATTGAGCTTTGTCACTGACCGAGAGCTATTTTTCTCAAATTTTTCCCCACTTTTCAGTCTTTTGAGTTCTAGCAGATCTGCGGGAACATGAGATGGACTCACAGGAACAAATTTTCACTTTTGTAAAGACTTAAGGTTGTTAATCCGTACATATTTAGGAGTTAAGTCAACTTTTGTGAGGTTAACTACCTATGAGATTGTTGTTTGACTCTGCAGGAATGTGGTTTGACCTTGCGGGAATGAAGGATGAAGTCACAAGAATGCTAATTTTTTGACCGTGTCCTTTATTTTTTTCAGGTCTATGGGTTTGCATGAATGGAACATCATTTACCTATTAAGAACCTAACTTCATTCATTTGGTTTTGGTAACATTAAATGAGCTCATACTTGGTTTTGGTGCTTTAAAATCAATCAAAAAGGCTAAAAAGAACCTTTAATCAAAATTTTCATTTAGGTTTAAAATGAATCACAATTCTTGAGTGCTTAAAGGGGAAAATTGAACAACTCAAATCAAACACTTCAAATTAGTGCACATAAAATTGAAAAATTAAAACACTTCATTTTGGGCTTAAAATTGAACAAGACAATCAAACTTTTCCATTTGGTGCACTAAAAAATTGAACAAAAAAAAAACTCAAACATTTGGAATTGGTTCTTTAAAAAGAACACTCTCACGAGTTTTATTTCGTTCTAGCTTAGAAAAAATTGCCTAAATTGTTGGGAAATTTAACTATGTGTTTGAATTTCTTGGTGCACTTGCACAAATTTTGTTAGAGCACAGCCTCACATCATACACTATCCTCTCCCACTGGCTCTTTTGGTCATTGGTGCATGAGAAAAATGACTGTGTCCGATCAAAATTTTCACTTTTCTTAGAGAGGCATGTCTAAAAGAAGTGCTTCCTTTTAGAGGATAACCTCAAATTGATAAATCCCTTCAGCTGGTATAGAAATAAAACATGACCCAAAGGTCCCTGTTATATCCCTTCAAGCTCGGCCGAGGTGTGCTGATGTTAGTCCATACTAGGTGAATATCCCTAGCATATCAGCATGGTCAACTTGGATCTTAAGTGAGTCACACGCATATAAATCGATTGTGGGGATGCCACAAATCTTACTAAAAGCCATTAAACTAGAAACCTACTCGGTTCACCTCTGAAAGCTTGATAATCAGTTGTGCAAGGAAGATAGTATTTTCCTCAAGATAACTCGCACATTCATGCCACCTTGAGTATTTGGAGTCAGATAATATGACATCATAACTGGAGCCATTGCGTTCTTGGTGATGGCCATATTTTGATTAGCTCTCGTGTGTGTGCGTATGTTTGCGGGAAAAGTTTTTCAAGCTCATCGATTCCTTAAGATATAAATGTCTTGTGTGTGTCTTGGATGTTACAAACCCCATGAAAACATTTTCAGAACATACACATTCAAAAAGTCCAAGTCTTTTTCCAAAGTGATCAGATTTGTATTGTTCTTGCAAGGTTACTTTGTCCCTTGCAAGAATTCTTTCTCACTTATTCTAAAAACACAATAATTGTTCCAAGAAGCAAACCAAGGTAAACTTACTATAGTCATTTCCTAGTTCCAAAAAGTCCAAAACAGTTGTTTCCATCATCAAGCTAGTGCACATGCCAGATTCTAGAAAACACAAGAAAGTCAAGATCCAACTACCCCACATATATCAAGAGTAGAAGATCACTAACCAAGAGAATAAGAAATATCAACATATTGTAAAATCCATCCAACAAGAGATTTTTGAATTTAAAAAGTACAAAAATATCATCTTCAACAACAAAATTTCACGATATATGGGAAAACTAAAGTTGAATCGTTCCTTTATCAATTTTGATAGATACGACTAGTCGGCCATCACAAAACAAACTTGTCTATCTACTCTTCTCAAGAGCTTGCATTGCCATCATTGCATCTTTAGATCATTTCCCTTAGGGACACATTTATCCAAGTCAATCAAGTCGCATCAAACATCTAGATTCACCGTAGAGGTAGACCATCCTAATCCCCATAGCACAATACTTTTGAGTTGCATAAAACCTACATCCTAATCAAATCCACCCATCAAATTTTTCCTTTGACTAAGCATTGTCTTGGATAAATCCCACTGTGTCCTTGTAACCTCATCACCTTGATCCAAAGGTTGGTTTGCATTGGCATAGAATCCCATCATCCAAAAGACCACAAGTCTATCCTAGGTTGATAAGAAACACATCCATTTGAGCCTACAATAGGAAAAAAAAACTCATCACCCTTGTGATACCAAGTCATCCATTTATATATTTAGGACATCCTCGTCAGTCTAGGTTTTCATCATCATCCCCCAAAATCATCCTTTGCGTATCAAAACCTGAATCTTGCATCCTCATCATCCTTAGAACATCCTAGGAGCATTTGCACACCACTATTATCCTTATGCATCATTTTGCATCATCCACCCTAGGACGCATTTCATGCCACCTGAAACCCACTCTAAGAAGAGAAAGGATACGGATCCCAATCTTTTCACTAGTCAACCCAACCCAACAATGGATCCAAACAATGCCATGGTCTCTTTTGACCCTAGACACCAAGTGCAAGTTGAACATGTTTGGGTTGATCCCACTGAGGTTCCCACCCTCAGCTCTATGGAAGCATTTTTGAATCATCCTGGACATGCTCACATGGTTAGTGCCATCATCAAACATACTAGTGCAGACATCATGGCTAATTATCAACATGAGGGCATCCCCCTTCCATCAAGATTATGACCACCTCACATAGCACATCCCATCCATATCCTAGCTAGCATGTTCCCACTCATAGTGGAGGAAATTGCTAACCCAAGCCAATGAATGTCCCAAATCACTTCACTCATCCCTCACTTACTCCAACCAACCACCACAAAACCCATCATCCATACGACAATGCAGCCAACTCCTTTTTCCATTATGGGAGTGCCTTCCTCCTCTAATCATCCCCCACCTTTAGGATTGCTACCAATCCAACCTATCATTACTCAAACCTCACAACCTACTGCTAACCCTTCATCTACTGCACTACCTATCATATCACAACCTATTTCCACAAAATTAACCATCTCCCAACAACCATTCATGCAAGTCATTGTTTCATCTATATCAACATCATTTACTCCTCTTCTTACACTGCCACAACAACAACAACCATAGTTCATGACATGCATGCCGCCTAAAGGATCCTCCAATCAACCTTTGTTCCCACAAGGCCCAAAATTCTACGCTCAAACAACAATGCCACCTCAAAACAAACCAACACCCCAATCCAACATTCAAGCACAACTACATGCATCCACATCATAGCAATTCTATCAAGGTCCACAAACCTTGCAGACAGTCTCATCCTGTAGTTGGCATTATTGCCAAGCCGCTTTACAAGCCCTTGGGATTCCCATGCACTCACATTTTGCAAATCCTACCACATCCCAAGCACATCAACATCCTTTCAACTCTTTCGCCCAATAAACAAAAATCCAATTGCCCACATTCACCAACTATCTAGGTATGCCACCATCCACAGTTGTGCCAATCATTCCATCTTCCCAATAGCCAAGTACTTCCACAAAAATCAACCGTATCATCAATTAGCACAATCCTGATCCATCACACGGTTTCTCTAACACCCAACCCACCTACATAGGCTAATCATATAGGTGGAGAGAGTTTTGTAGATTACCTTCAAAGATGGTAGGGGCTTACCACGAGACTATCATATCGACCCCCTGAGAAACACCTAACAGAAATATTCATTAACAATCTACATCCTAAATTGACTCACCACATGTGCATGAACTATCTATAGACCTATCAGGAGATCAGTTAGAAAGGAATGAATCTTGAGCAAGGCCTCTTAGATGACAACACTATCGAACATTATAAGAAATCCCAACCCGACAGGAACAACAATGACCAATCCCGCTACTGGAACAAAAACAAGAGCACAGTAACTGATGGTGCCACTGATACTAAACATATCTAGATTGTTGTGGATGGCCCTAATGCACCTACTTAAACACATCAACATACATCACTAGTGTATCCACAACTCCCGCCCATGTATTAGCAACCTGTGCCAGCATATCATCAACCTACATACTAGAAAAATGCATGCCCACAAGTTGTGACTACCTATCCCCCTCCTAGGACATCGTATCAACCTAACTGCCAATCTCCAGCAAACCAAACAAATGCCATATTTGTCCCACAAGGACAAAACAAGGATCATGCCCAAAATGCACCAAAATGTACCTTCACTTCTTTGGGAAAGCCCATAGATGCCATCTTCCACCGAATGGATAAAGCTAACATGATTGTCTACCCATAAACACAAGACTTTGACAAGTCTACCCCTAAGCCATCCTAGTACAAAGATAATGAGTACTGTGACTATCACCGGGTCAAAGGACATACCACCATAATTGCATGAAACTAAAGCACTATATCTAGGATCTCATATACCGCAAAGAAATTGCGGTGGAACCTCCAACATAGACCTCAGCCAACACAAACCTATAGATCTACCAAAATGCATTCTCTTAGCACAATTCTGGCAAGGGACCTCTAACCTGCCCCGCCCATGAATCAAGGGAAAGAAAAGCAAGGAGACCAAGCCAATAGAAAGGAATATACAATTCATATATCAACTATGATAATCTTATCAGCTACATATCCTAGGTAAAGCCATCAGTCAATTTCATTCACATCAAGGGCACATATAATCAGTGTGCAGTCACCACCCACCAAGGAAGAATATATTTTGCAGGAGCTAATATCCTATCATCCATTAGCACACAATACAACCTACTAGAACACATAGAGAATGCCCCTGCCCAAATATCCATCCTGGACCTCCTCCACACTTTGCCCATCCATCAAGAAATCCTCAATAAATCCCTATAGGAATCATGTATTCCTAGAACCATCGACACTATACAGTTCCAAAACCTTTTTGGCCACCTATGCACATCCCACAATATCTCCTTCAAACCAACTGACATGCCATCTATCAAACCTGACCACAACCTCCCTCTCCGCATCACCGTCATGGTTGAAGATTTTGCCATCAAATGAGTCATGATAGATAATGGTTTAACCATCAATTTATGTACTTTAAAATTAATCAAATAGATAGGGTGTATCAAAGCAGACATAATGAATGATTTCATCACCATCAAAGCTTACAAAAATCTAGAATGCACTTCTGAAGGCACCGTCTCACTTCCCATCTAGTTGGGCCCCATAGTAAAAGATACAATATGTCATGTTGTTGATCTTGACATCCCCTTTAACATCCTCCTTGGTCACCCATGGATTCATTCCATGTAGGCTAGTCCCTCCACCTTTCACCAATGCATCAAGTTCCTATACCACGAAGCTAAAGTTACCATCTGTGTAGATCCCCAAACCTTCACATACTGTCGTGCATTGGAAACCTCCTTCCCACATTTAAACCATTGTCCCAAAATTAACATTGGTACTTCTATTTCCATTTCCTCTAGATCATACGTTGACCCTAAAACCATCCTTTCATCCACTCTCTCCACCATCAAGATCAAAAACTAGGGTTACAAAGAATACAACTTGTCAAACACCTTGATGTAGTGCAAGGTAGGAGAATCCCCGATGGAGATGTCCTAGCCCCCAGAAAATAACCACACAATGGAATATAAATAAAAACACAGAGATTTATATCCACACAATGCAAATACTTATAATAGAATCATCATATTTTCATCCAACATGCCCGACTGTAAGGCCTTCCGGGTTACGTCCAAATACAACACAATTACAATAGAAAATCTATAAGATCTCACAAGATCCAAACTAAACTCTAGCTAGCCTAGATCCACACACTAGTAGGAACCCCAAGGAAGATCTAAACTTGTGCTCGCAAGTCCACCAAGCAATCCCCTTGGCCCCCAAGCCGCAGCCACTAGCTCTTCTCAAAACTCGCTCCTCTACCTCTTCCTCTTCTCTAGGATGGATGAATGAATGACTAAAGACTTCCCCCAAAACCCCTACTTATACCAATCTAAGCCACAGGTCGGCCCTGAACATAAATTAAATACAAATACCGAAATTA
>MU224334.1:3792128-3874092 GCA_018584345.1 Thuja plicata | reverse complement strand
AGCCACAGGTCGGCCCTGAACATAAATTAAATACAAATACCGAAATTAAATGCCACAAGTCGGCCAACAACAACAATTAAATGCCCAAAATAGATGTCTTAGTAAAATTGTGATATCTCCTAGCTCCAAATGAATTAGGACTCGTGCTTCGAACCGTAGGTAGAAATATAGGCCCTCTTCAATCCTTGAAATTTTCATCCTCTAAATATTTGTGAAAAATTACTTATATGGCTTGTAATAGGCACCAAATTCCTAAGCAAGGTCGATCTCCTCCTGGTCCATGCCAAGCAACCAAGACCATGCCAAGTTCCATTAAATAAATCAAAACCAATTACCAAAGACCCAAGTAGGTCCACACAACTCTACCAAATCCCTCACACATGAAAATAAGTCCACACAACTCCATCAAATCTCCCAAACATGCAGGATAGCCAACTACCATGGGATGCTCCTGCATCAGACCTTTATAGTTGGAGCTTTTCCATCTGACCCACACACCTTGGGGCGACCATCAAACCAAAAAATGATAGATAAAAGTGAGCCACAACCAAGACAAGTATGATACTTAACATTCATGTCTCATGGAATCCTAAAAAAAAAGGAAATGGACCTAGATATCAACAGATGGATTTACTGGGATGCGCCACCTCCCAAAAAGGGCCTCCTTAATTACTTCAAAAATAAATATCCAGCATCTCACAAATTGGTTATTGAATGTTGGAACTATGAGGGAGGAGGCCTAGGCCATGAATAACATGACATGAAAGTTCCCATTGAGCCTCCTTCATTACCAAGAAGTCAAGGGTTGGGTTTTGGCCTTGACACGACTAGGGGCACCAACGAAAACAACTACACCTATGGTAATACCTTGGGTGAAATCATTGAAATCAAAGATATCCCAAAGGAGAAAATTGTAAGAGCCTATGATGATTTCCTTAATGAAAACACTTTCTTTGGAAAATATTTCCTCCACCAACTTGCCATTAAATTCATTGAACTTTCCCTCCTCCATCCCAAACTCATCGACTGGGACCAACCAAGTGTCGTACATATTGATGAATTCCACAACGAGGACACACTCTAAGATTCATGGGGGTAGTCAACTAAAAACCTGAATCATAGTATTATTTAGAAAATGTCTACAAATTATACCCCAAGGCGTACTTTGGGGAAGAGGAGGTCTTCAGTGGAAAAAAATGGATCTCTTGGCGAAAACACCTTCGGGGCACTATTTGATATCAAAAAAGTAAACACAAAGAGCGTATTTGCTGGTCAAAAAATATCTAAGGCACTAGAGGATGAAGAACCTCCTCTTCCTATTATCCATGATTAAAAGCCTAAGAAGTCATCCATTCTTGTAGAGGAAACAAAG
Organism: Thuja plicata; assembly: GCA_018584345.1. Taxonomy (NCBI): domain Eukaryota; kingdom Viridiplantae; phylum Streptophyta; class Pinopsida; order Cupressales; family Cupressaceae; genus Thuja; species Thuja plicata. The sequence continues at coordinate 3,872,720 of MU224334.1, read as the reverse complement.
CGTATCAACCTGGGTACAAAAGAGAATCCTAGCATCACTTACATTGAAATGTCATTATCAGAAGGTGAATAAATATCTCTCACTTCTCTCCTTCAGGAGTCCATATTTTTTTTTGCATGGTCCTATTCTCACATGCTGGGGTTGGACCCTATCTTAGCGGTCCACCATCTAGCAATGGATCTGAATGTCAAACCAGTGAAGAAAACACTCCAGACAGAAATGCATCCCAAAATGGCATTATTAGTTAAGGTAGAGTTAGAAAAAATCCTTCAAGCTAAGATCATCCACGCCATTGAGTATAATGAGTGGATCTCCAACATGGTACTTGTATCTAATCTAGACAAATCAATCAGGATATGCATAGAATTTTGAGATCTTAACAATGCGTGCCCAAAGGATGACTTCTCCTTGCCAAATATTGACATGATAGTGGACCTCACCGCTGGACATGAGATGTTGTCTCTCATAGAATGTTTTTATGGATATAATTAGATTCATATAGTAGAAGAAGATCAACATAAGACATCATTTACAACCCCTTGGGGTACCTTCTACTACAATATGATGCCATTTGGCTTAAAGAACGTAGGGGCGACTTATGAGAGAGCCATGACTGTTATCTTTCATGACATGATCCATAAAATTATTTAAGACTATGTGGATGACATCCTTGCTAAATTTGTAAAGAGGGAAAATCACCTAAATATACTAGAGTGTGTATTTGATTAGCTCGGTCACTATGGGCTAATGCTCAATCCCAAGAAGTGTGTTTTCGGAGTTACATTAGGAAAGCTCCTAGGATTCATTGTATTAAGAAGGGGCATAGAAATAGATCCAAAGTAGGTAAAGGCTATCATGGAAATGCCCCTTCCTAGAACACTCAAGAAACTACACATATTACAAGGAAAGCTGTAGTCTGTGCACCCTTTCATCTCATAGCTTGTAGATAAATGCTAACCGTTCACCCACCTATTGCAAAAAGACACAAATTTCAAATGGGATCCTTTTTGTCAAAGAAGTTTCAAGAAAATCAAGGAATACCTAGAAAACCTTCCCATCCTAGTACCACCAAAACTAGGAAGGCCGCTCATCCTATACATTTTTTCTATTGCTAAAACACTAGGGGAACTCCTGGCTCAGCTGGATGACAATAGAAAAGAAAGAGCCATCTATTATATCAACTGCACATTGGTGGGATATGAGCTCAACTACTCACCTATATAAAAAGCATGTTTGGCAGTGGTTTTCACCACTCAAAAACTTTTCCACTATATGCTCATTCACACAGTAAAGCTCATCTCCAAGGTAGACCCTCTCAAGTACCTACTGTCCAAAACCACACTCATAGGCTACATGGTGAAGGGGGTAATGCTCCTGAGTGAATTTGACATCCAATATGTAGACAAAAAGGAAATCAAAGGGCAGGTTATTTCATATCAGTTAGCAGAGGCACCACTAGTTAATACCAATCCTTTGGTCATAGAATTTCCTGACAAGCACCTATGCATGGTCAAAGAAAAGCCCAACTATAATTTTTACTTTGACAGATCTTACATAGTCCACGGTTTAGGGGAAAGAATACTCTTTGTCACCCCTCAAGGTGACTACATCCCCAAATCATTCAAATTGGGATTCCCCTGCACAAATAACATCGCAGAGTATGAGACACTCATCCTCAGACTCAAAATGGAATTTTAGTGGAATATCATAGAGATACATGTATTTGGAAACTCCCAAATCATCATCAAGCAAGTCCTAGATGAGTTTCAAACAACAAATGATAAGCTACTTCCTTAGAAGGAAATTGTCAAAAAAATGAAAGAACACATTTTGAGCTTACACATCACCAAAGTGCCTAGGTTATAGAACAATGCCATAGATGCAATGAATACTATTGGCTCCCTCTTGGAGATTCCTTGGGACACAAGGCAATATGAATTCTTGGCTGAGCAACTTCACACGCTTGCTTACAAAGACATCAATTTTGAAAGGGTATGTGTCTTGGTTGGTCCACAGTCCCCATGGTACCATGACATCCATGCATATCTAAAGAATGGTATCATATCCCCCCATCTCACAAAAACTGAACAAGAGAACCTCATTTGTAGAGCCTCTTGCTACACTCTCGTAGCCAATACCCTATATTGTCAGGGTTATCACAATGTTCTCTCTAGGTGATTAAACACAAACAAGGCCACCCAAGCTTTACAAGAGATACAAGATGGGATCTGCAACACCCACATGAGTGACATGGCCCTAGCCTAATAACTTCTAAGAGAAGGATACTACTAGCCTACAATTGAACATGATGCTTGTGAATTTGTAAAGAAATGCCTATCTTGTCAACAACATGCTAATCTGATTCATGCTCCAGCCCAGAACCTGCATCCTATTGTGCCTCCATGGCCGTTCTCTTGTTGGGGTTTTAAACTCATTGGTAATATCACCCCTTATCCTTAGAAGAACATAAGTACATCATCACATCCATAGATTAATTCACCAAATGGGTCGAATCAATCCCTCTCACCCTTACTACAGGTGTCCAGATATCCAAATTTATCCTCTACCATATTTTCTGTCTCTTTGGCATCCCTTCCACCATCTTCATAGATCATGGTAGGCCATTTGAAAACCAACATGTGAATGATCTATGTGAACACCTCCATATCCACCATTGCTTCTCCCATCTGTATCTTCCATAAGGTAATGGCCAAGCTGAGGCAACCAACAAGAACCTCCTCAAAATCCTCAAGAACATTGTCAATGATATTGGTCATGACTGGCACCTCCAAATCAATGCCTCCCTCTGGGCATATCGCACTTCCTACCACACTCCCACAAGCACTACTCCCTATTCACTTGTATATGGTGCAGAATCTATCTTACCAATGTATGTCAAGCTACCATCATTATGAGTGTCACTCAAGAACCTATTCACCTATGAAGATTATCACGTGGCACAACTCACTCAGCTAGACCTTCTAGATGAAAAGAGACAACAAGCCTAAAACCATCTTATTGTCTACCAAAAAAAACTTTAAAGAAATTATAGAAAGAATATATTCCCACATCAATTTTAGGTGGGAGATATAGTTCTCAAAGAGAATTAGAAGGTAGGCATAGACATAGAAAAGAAGGGAAAATTTGAAGTCACCTGACTGGACCCTTACATAGTCACAACAAATTTCAAGTCAGGGGCATATCAACTATCAAATCCAAAAGGAGAACCTTTGAATGATCCCATCAACATAATTCACCTCAAAAGGTTTTATGCTTGACCCATGTGGCACACCTCATTCATTTGAAAAAATCCATAAAAAAGTATAAAAAGTCCTGAAAAAATCATCGTCTTGGTGAAAACCTAGTAAACAGGCACCTCGATGATAACAAAAAAATATCAAAAAAAAAAAGTAAAGAGAAATAAATGACACAATGGTGAAAACTTGGCAATCAGGCACCTTGGACAAGTATGTGTGGTGAAAACCTGGCAATCAGGCGTCACACATAGTGGGCCCTATCATTCTCTATCAAACTCTTGTTTCCCTTAGTCTCACCCATCACATACATCCAAACCCAATTATGTCCTTATCACATAGCCAACATTCCTTGGGTGTTCCATCATCACATGCATCAGTTACTAAGTTGATCTTCCTATCCCACCTCCTGAGATTTTGTGCATAATCTTTGTATATAATCGTTAGTCCTTGTTGTACATATGTTTTCCTATCCCAATCCCTAAGCTTTTCAATTGTATTTTCCTGTGAATATGTGATCTGAGTCATTCTAGTCTTGCATTAGGATCCACTTGTATATATCCTGTGTCCTTGGTCGGTCTCATTGTGTTGAGTGATCTAGATCCGTTGTTCTCTTGAGTCCCGTGTTTTTGCAAGATCCATTAAAGAAAATATTGATCCAACGATTATCCTCGATTCACCTTTTGGCCATCTGAAGTACCTTTATCATCTTCTCTATTAGCAGGTCCTTGCAGGATATATCCTTCCTCATGTCTGACCTAAATCATATTAGCACCCCATATTATTTGATCTCTATGGAAAAATGTGTTTGTGGATATTGGTTTTTGATCTTGAAATTTGATTTTGGTTCTTGATTATCATTTTGGCTCTTTAGGCTACTCTCCTCCCCAAGGTTTCCATGATCCTTTATATCATGGTACACTACGAATGGATGCACCCAAGATGGGATTGTGATCTCTTTTTCTGCCTGTGAGTCAGTTGGATATGACCCTTGCACACATGTAATCCTTTTGCAGTTACCATCTATACCTAGGAAATATCGTTTGTCTGTGGGTTCCCTAGCATGTTTTCACCTTGAATCTCTCACAATTTATGTGTGATGCTAGGACAACCCTTGCATGTCTATTGTGTCAGTACCATGCAATACTGGTGACACTTCCTTGCATTCCTAATAACCTTGGCTAGTCCTTGAGTGGTTATATATCAAAATAAGTGCTCAAACTACATGGTGTTGTTCCTTTTTGGAATACCCTATGCTCAAGATTCAAGAAAATTCCCCCCTCATCATATCCCCATCAAAAATCCTATCAAAATAAATCATATCCTACATCATCCCTATTCCCAGCAGCCTATGACCAAAATCCCTCATGATCCTAAACATCCCAAACACTCATTCCTGATGCAAACTTGATTCCCCCCATCACCTACCATCCCCTAATCCCTAGATTCTGATTGAGAATACGTTTATCCTTCCCATCCCCCTCTTCTAATCTGCTAACCAGGACCTACTCGGACAATGATACGTTGCATCCATTTTTTATTTGCATTCATTTTAGGCTTAATTATTATCATTTTCATTTGCATTCATTTTAGGTTGCATTATCATTTTCATTTGCATTCATTTTAGGTTGTATTATTATCATTTTCATTTACATTCATTTTAGGTTGCATTGTTATCATTTTAATTTTAATTTATTTTAGGTTGCATTTTTATCTTTTCATTTGCATTCATTTTAGGTTGCATTATTATCATTTTTATTTGCATTATCATCATCTTCATCTTCATTCATTTAAGGTTTCATTGTTATCATTTTTATTGCACTCATTTTAATTTGCCTTATCATTAATTTACACATCATTCTAGTTGTATCCATTTCACAGTTTTCATTATAAAATAATCACATTGCATCCATCTAATCACCTAACATTTTAATTCCATTTACATACATCTACACACAATGCAAAAATAAACATCATAAGTACCATCATACATCATACATGACACATGCATATAAGCACACAAATACACATAATATCTATCCTGCATCTAATCATGTTAGTACTCATATCATAAGCATACACCTTGCAACAAAACATGTCATTGCATCATAATAAATCATCCATCCTAGATCACCCATTTTTTAGTACATCAAATAACACATAAAAGCCCGCCAAAACCTCTGCATCACATATATAGATCTCAAAAAACCTGCTCGAACATCATGTGAGAACAAATGTCCACAAATTTCCATCAAAAGTGTCTCATATATATATGCATAGAAAATGAGGATCTATGTCTAATTAATACACTACCTCAACGTGTCACTATCCCTTTGGCCCCCCTCGAAGGGTGCTCCTCTGCATCCTGCATGCCAATATCTTTCTCCTCATCTTATAGTAGAGGTACCTGTATGACCCCTAGTGAGTATCTCCTCCCTGCCCAGGCCTGCTAAGAAATAGTGAGAATCCTTTGCCTGTACTTGGGATATGTGTAAATATCCCTATGGGTGTTTGGGTACCTGTACCCATACCTGTGTCCCACCTCTCTCTTTAGGCCCTTGTATCAGAGCTCTCTACATCTTGCATCTATACCAAACCACCAGATAAATATCTGTGACCATGGCTCTACCCTGTCTGGTGGCTCTGCCCTATCCTCGGGCTCTATCCCTATATACTAGGGGTCACCCCTCCACCCTGCCTACTCCCTCCTGTAGATCGCCCAACCTGAACTCCTCTAGATACCATTGAATCTCTGGCCGACCTAAATGACTCTCACTGATCCTATGGCATAACTCCATGGTACATGGCTTGGTACTAGCCTACCTACTCTTTGGCTACTACTTCATCTACTTCTCCCCCTTGGATATGCATCACATATGCTTTCTTCTTCATAATGTGCATGTATTCATGAACTTTATTTTCTCATTTGATATGATCTTTCAATCCATCTGGTCTTAATAGATATTCTATTATTTTTCACATGCTCTTCTCCCCCATTGACATCAATGAAAAAGGTTTGTTAATTTTTCTCATGAATTTATCCTTGTCAAATCAATGGTATCTTCCTTTTTCTTTACATCCTCTAGAACTTCAACTTTCTTTCTTGCACATACACATTATTGTAACATCCATATATTGATCAAGCACTTAGCTTCCTGATCATCCTGTGAAAACCCTCTTTTTAATTTGATAGCTTTTCATTTCCATGCTTACTACTCTCCCTGAGTAGTATCCTTCATACTTCAATCTAGATTTAATTATATCTTCATGTGGCTCATCTGGACTAACACATCTTTTTGCATCTTAGTTTTGAGTAGGATAAGTAAGTCCCTTAGACTTGCCCTTTAGATCCCATATCTATGATCTCTTTATTCTTGTTCCTTCTTGTCTTCTTCTTATAATCCTCTTCTTTTCCTTTCTTTATGCTCTTGCCACTCTTCTGCAATCTCATGTTTGGTCCTTTAGTGCCACCTTTGTCTTCCTTCTTTCTTCTACAATTTTTGGTAATAACTTCAGATATATTGCATCTGATTTGTAGAGCCATTCTCTATATGTTCTTACCTTTCCTTTTAGAATTAAACTATCTTGAAATATGACCATACTTATTGCATGCAAAACATCTATCATTTTTCCTTTTGACATTGTCAATCCTCTTTCTCATACTGCTACATATGTTAGGATCATGATCATTCCTTATGCAATTATAATATATATATCCCTTTTTGTGATCCTTTTCTTTGAGTATAATATTTTTATAGTCATGATTCTTTTCCTTGACCCCTTGAAGTTTAGACTCCCCAATCAAGTTCTTCCTCTTGGTCTTATTTATTTTTTTCTTTGACTTGGACTTATCTTAACTAGACCTAGGGCATTTTTTACAATGGTGAGAAAGACTGATTGCACCTTTGGTCTCCTTGATTTTTCAGAATCCACCAACACAATTGAGAGGGGGGGGGGGGGGGTGAATCAGTTGTGAGACATATTATTAAACATTAAAAAAAAAACTATAATCCAAATGATAATGCAGTAAATGAAAACACAATAACACAATCCTTTTTTGTCTAGGATACCCTGTTAAAGGTAAAACCTCGGTGGGAATTAGCACCCACAAATGATGTACTAAAAAGTATAGTATCCCTATTAAAATATTTAGCCCTATTAGGTGCTTATTGATGCATTACAATACACATTCCCTGTTAAAGGACAAGCCCTATTAGGAGTCAAGAGTAACAGTGGGCTCACTGCCCAGGCACACTTCCTAAAGAAGGTTAAATCCACCCTCGGGACTCACAACCTATTGTGTAAGAGATATACAATCTAGTGACCTATCTGATAGCAACTATATTTTCTTGGTTAGTTCCAATGAAGTAACATAATCAAAACCTCTTCTCTACATCCAGCAGACTTTGCAGAAACAAGCTCGCAGCTTCCACACTTCGCTGTCTCTTCCATAATCATATTGTCCAACAAGAAAAGATCTCTCCTATATACCCTATTACAATAATACATTAGGTTTCCCCAATATACAAATAATTACTTAACCCCTTGCTAAGATAGACACAATACCTGTAACAAGTAAACATAAATTACAATTCATCAAATATAATCCAAGATCCGTAATCCACGCTTGCAATCCATAATAAACACTTCATATCTGAAGTCAGCCCCAAATAGGTCTCCTCCAGAGCACCCACCACAAATGACATCACCAAGAGTCCTATGACCTATGAAATATAAAAAACCTTCCTTAACATTTCTTCTGCCATCCCTTAAGCTTGCATAACCTGAATCTACATCATATGAAAGTTATACTCAGAACACAGAGACTAACTCTGTCAAAGATCATTGTCACTATCTAGTACCTAGTCTTCACTAAAACATATGTAACTCATCCAATAGACAATATTAATCCATTCAAACTTAGACATAAGATCACAACATATCCCTGTATACATTACCATCTTCGCTCATTCTAAATCAACCATACGGTATCTGTATACTTCTGTCAGTCATCAAGCAATAGTAATAATCAGTCTTTTTTTCCTCCATAAAAACATATGTTGACATTAGTGACAAAACATGAATGCCAACATCAACATCAGAAAAAAATTCCAAAAATCTCCCCCTTTTGCATTGATGGAAACATATGGGGGAATCCATCAACCCAAAATGATTCTTTCAATACAATCTTCTCAATATCCTCAACACAGCTCTCCCTAAAATAGTAGGGATTTTCTCATAGAATTTGTCCCCTTTGAAAAAAATGGCATAGGGTGCCATAAATCTTCTTCTTTCCTCTGCAAGGTGTATCTTTTTCAAATCTTCATGTCTCCAACAACCAGGTGTAAAATCACCCAAATATGTTCTATAATGATCCTGTGACCACTCCCCTTATGGAGTAGATCCATACATCAAGTCCATAAAATGATAAGCCACTGGACTAATGCATTCATACATCAATTTAGTTCTTTCAAGGAGGGCCTCGCACCCTAAGCATACCTTTGAGATAGTCAAAGGCATCCTTTGGCAAAGGTTTTGTAAATCTATCTACTATTTGTTCCTTTGTGCTGATATACTCCAATCTAATCTCCTTCTCTACTACCTTGTCTCTCAATAAATGATGATTAATGGAAATATGTTTAGTCTTTGAATGCATTATTGGATTTTTTAACATATTCATTGTGATAGTGTTATCATAATGGATAACCATTAGATCATCAAAAGTTATCCCAATGTCCTTCAACATTTGTTTCATCCAAATAATTTGTGCGCAATTTATAACAACAACAACATACTTAGATTCATCAGTAGACTGAGCTATAAAATCCTATTTTTTACTTAACCAAGAAACTAATATTTTCCCAAGAAATAATCCACCACCACTTGTACTCTTTATGTCATCAATATTTCCTGCCCAATCAACATCAGTATAAGCATGCAAATCAAAATTGTCAGATTTGTTATATCATAAGCCATAATCTAGTTTTCCTTTCAGATATCTAAATATTCAAATCACATCAGAAAGGTGTGTCTCTTTAGGATATTCTTGATATCTTTCCACAATTCCAATTTCATTAGCAATATTTGGTCTAGTGTGAGTCAGATATTGTAAGCCTCTAATCATAGATCTGTACTTTGTCTAAAAAACACTCTCAGATTCATCAGTAGTAGTTAGCTTGTGACCAGTAACCATAGGTGTTCCAACAGGTTTACAATCTTCCATTCCTAACATTTTCAATATTTCTTTAAGATACTTTGTCTGAGAAATAAAAATACCACTTTTATTTTGATTAATTTGCAATCCAAGGAAAAATGTCATCTCACCAATCATTCACATCTCAAATTCATTTTCCATTTCTTTGGAGAACTTTTTACTCATTACATCATTTCCTCCAAAAATGATATCATCAACAAAAACTATAAAATACCTTTCACCGTAGTAATATCTTGTTCTTATAGGACCACATAGATTTGTATGCACTAGATCCAACTTCCCTTTTGCTGAGTAAAATTTTCTTTTAAAACTACTTCTATTTTGCTTCCCCATTACACATTCTCTACACATGGTGTTAGATGGTTTTACAATCTTTGGTATATCTCTACCTATAGTAGTCATACTTTCCTTCACAATATTATCAAAATTCACATGAAAAAATCTTCTATGCCATAACCAACTTTCATTTACCTTCACAAAAAAACAAGAAGCCTTAGATGTATTTAATTCAAATACATTACCTCTAGATTTAGTACCAGATGCAATCAAGTCTCCTAACTTACTTTTGATAGAGAATTTATCATCAATGAATTTTAATTGATAGCCTTTGTCCACTAGCTATCCAAGATTCAACAAATTATTCTTAAGTCCATCAACAAGTAATACATTGTTAGTATTGGTCTTTCCATCCATAGAAATAGTTCCAACTCCAATGATAAGCTTAGGAGTATTGTCACCAATCTCACAACACCACCATCATACTTGGTTAGTTTAAAAAATTTATTTCTATCTCCAGTCATATGGTGTGAACAACCATGGTCTATGAACCATTCATATTTCTTTTCAATATGTGACACTAAGGCTCTTTCTTTATGAATAGGTTTATCATCCTTAATAGGAATAAATCCAATCTCATCATAATTAATAGCATCATCATCAGAAACACCTTCACTAGAATAGTAAAATTCCTTAGCTTAGAATACTTAGGTTTATAAAACTTAGATTTATTCTTTGGAACCCTTGTAGGACATCTAGATGCAAAATGACCTATCTTATTGCATGAAAAACATTTCAGAGGTAACTTTCCTTCAAAATTACCCTTACCTCTCTTTTCTATTCTAGTGATTAGGGCCACAATTTCATCTAACTTTATTTCTTCTTCCTGTATCTATTCCCAGTCGTTAGCATATTCACCAAGCTCTTCTCCCAAGTCACTACTGTTGGTGCATGAAAATCCTTATATAATCTTTTTATTTTTATGCATAGTTTCCTTGAATGTTTTCTCAACTTTAGGTAATGAATCTCCTAGCTCTGCGGCCTCAAAAGTAGTTAATTTTCTATCAATATCTCTCTATTAAAGTTCATTGTCAAAGGTATGATCTCCTCTATAGCTTGCAATTTCATCTTGTAAAGAGGTGTCAAAGATCAAAGAATTTTTGTGATCACTTCTTCCTCACTGTATGTGCCTCTAGAGTTTTTGATCCCAATAACAACCTCAATAACTCTTTGTAGATATGCTCTAATATTTTCATCATCTTTCATTTTCATATTTTCCATCCATGTCTTCCATTTCTATAAATTCTCCTTCTTAGTAAACTTATCTCCTTCATATAGTGCTTCAAATCCTATCCAAATGTCATGTGCAGGATCCAAATTTTTAATCTCTATGAATTCACCTTCAGAGAGATGACTAATCAATGCTTCTCTTGCAACCATGTTATATGAAAATATCTTCTTTTCTTCATCAATATATTTATCTAGTTCATACTCACCCTTCATCTATACATCATTCTTTGTAATCATCCAGTAGTCGATTCCCAAGCATAGCAAATGTGTTCTCATCTTGTTCTTCCAACTGTCAAAGTTTTCAGGATCAAACTTTAGACTATCCTTCCTATAGAATTCCATCTTCAAGAACACCTCAATTTGTTAAGCTTTCTCTCTAAGGACCAGTATCTCTAATACCAATTGTTAGGAATAATAGTCCACCAATACAACTAAGAAGGGGGGGGGGGGTGAATCACTTGTGAGATAGATTATTAAACATTAAAATTTATAAAGAAAAATTTAATCCAAATGATAACACAGTAAATGCCAACACAATAAAAAAATCCTTTGTTGTCGAGGAGACCCTGTTAAAGGTAAAACCCTGATGGGAATTAGCACCCAAAAATGATGTACTAAGAGTATAGTATCCTTGTTAAAAGATTTAGCCCTATTAGGAGCTTATTGATGCATTACAATACAAAGTTCCTATTAAAGGACAAACCCTATTAGTCAATAGTAACAGTGGGTTCACTGTGCATACACACTTCCTAAAGAAGGTTAAATCCATCCTCGGGACTTACAGTCTGAAATATAAATGTTAAGAGATACAATTTAGTGAAATGTCTGATAGAAACTATCTTTGCTTGGTCAGTTCAAATGAAGTAACATAATCACAACCTCTAATCTACATCCAACATACTTTTCACAAACAATCTCATAGATTCCACAATCTGTTGTCTCTTCCAAAATCATACTTTCCAACAAGAAAATATCTCTCATATATACCCTATTACAATAATCAACTAGGTCAGCCAATTAGGTTTCCCCAATATACAAATAATTACTTAACCCCTTGCTAAGATAAAAACAGTACCTATAACAAGTAAACATCAATTAAAATTAATCAAATATAATCCAAGGTCCGTAATCCATGCTCGCAATCCATAATACACGCTTCATATATGAAGTCAGCCCCAAATAGGTCTCCTCCAAAATACAAACCACAGATGATGTCACCAAGAGTCCTACAAGCCATGAAACATAAAAAACCTTCCTTAATATGTCTTCTACCATCCCTTAAGCTCACATAACATGAATCCATGTCGCATAAAATTTATACTCAAAACACAAAGACTAACTCTGTCAAAGATCACAGTCACTGTCCATTACCCAATATTCACTAAGAAATATGTAACTCATCCAATAGAAAATATTAAGCCATGTGACCTTAGGAATAAGATCACAATGTATCCCTATACACATTACCATCTTCTCTGATTCTAAATCAACCGTACGATATCCCTATACTTCTGCCAGCCATGAAGAAATAGTAATAACCAGTCTGTTCTGCCTCCATAGAAACATATGTTGACATTGGTGACAAAAAATGAATGCAACAATAACATCAAAAACCAATTCCAACAATATGACCATACTTCTTGCATGCAAAACATCTATCATTTTTCCTTTTGACATTGTCAATCCTCTTTCTCATACTGCTACATATGTTAGGATCATGATCATTCCTTCTGCAATCAAAATATAGATATCCCTTTTTGTGATCATTTTCTTTTATTCTAATATTTTTATAGTCATGATTCTTGTTCTTGACCCCTTTAACTTTAGAATCCTTTGCCAAGTTCTTCCTCATGGTCTTCTTTCTTTCATTCTTTGACTTAGACTTATCTTGACTAAACCTAGGGCATTTTTACAATGGTGAGAAAGACTGATTGCACCTTTGGTCTCCTTGATTATTTAGCACAATGGTGGTTTGTGACATGGCTTAACCACCTCTCATGTCTTCTATATGTCTAGTGGTTGTATCATGCATTAACATGTCGATCTTTTGGTGCAACGACAACCGCTATTTGTAACAAGTGTTATCAAAGCTTGGTCATAGGTTCAAACCCCACACTTGCATTAGGGGAGATTGATACAATGGTGAGAAAGATAGATTGTGCCCTTGGTATTCTAGGAATTCTTATAGCACAATAGTGGTTCATGAAATGGATTAAACGCCTCTTGTGTCTTCTATATGTGTATTGGTTGTATCATCCATTAACAGGTTGATCTTTTTGTGCAACAGAAACTGCTAGTTATAACAATATTCCCCTTCCTCCTCTAATCCAATACCATTCTTCTCCATTGACCTTCTCTAAAGTAGAAATGCCTCAAGCTTAGCTCAACTAATCTTGAGCTTGTTTTTTAAATCATTTTCAATTCTAAGCTCTTCTTCCATTACTCTAATGCACTGATCATCTATGCACTCTTTGTACACTTCTCTGGCTTCTATTTCAGAGATTAGACAGATTTGGTATTCACACTTTGGAGTCCTTGGCTTCACTTATGGTTCTTGAGTTAACTCATCTTCTTCATTCTTGTTCGCATATGTAGAGTCTCTTTTGTTCATTCTACAACCTTTACCTTCATGTCCTAGTGATTTTCATTTGAAGCACACAATGATATCCTATTTACTTTCTTCATCTTGTTTAGTAACACATTGAATTGCAATGTGACTGGATATTCTACACATAAAACATTTGATCCTTCTTTTATTTAAAAAAATTCCTTTGATTCTCATATCACTACTTGTTTTCAAATCATCCCATGTACAAACCATTATTCTTCTACAATGTATATCCTTATGACCAATCATTCCACAAATATTTAGCAATTACCTTCAAATTTGAGGCCATTGAATTTCATGACCAGTTCAATTTGTTTCTTCTGATCATTTGACTTGTTGTCTTAAGCACATACAACCTCTTCATGGTTCACAGGGTTAAGATTCTTCTTTATTTCATACTTTTCTTGAGTGACAAGGCTAGGCACATGACTTTTCTTTTCAGCTTATGTCTTAGCTTCAATTTGTTCTTTACTTTATTTTCTCTCATTGATGCATTGAATATGATTCTGAGATGAACTTGTTAATTATTGAGTTGTACTAGTATTTTTATCATCTCTGCATAAACTAGCCCATCCTTCATCACCCTGAGTAATTAGATATTTTTCTCCATTATTGTTTAGATCAAATACTTTCTTCTTGTTATTGAATCCTTATCCAACTTCACTTCCAAAATTATTTAGAATCTTGCATCCTTATTTATTGAAATATAGAGTATAACCTTTCTCAACTAATTGACCAACACTGAGAAGACTATGTGTCAATCCTTCAACATGCAACACATCATCTATTATATTTTTTGCATCCAAGAAAATAGTACCTCTTCCCTTGATTTTTCCACCGGTGTTGTCTCCCCATCTCCACTACCATACTTTTCATACTTTATGAATTTTTTTATATTACCATTCACGTGGTGTGAACAAGCACTATCTATCAACCAATCATTTCTTCTATCCAACTATGCAAGTAGTGATTTCACTTCTTCAATATCACAACTGGTTAGGTCATTTGGTAAAGAGTTCTTTTTAATGATATCATTCACAACAACACTAGGCATTAGATCTTCATTTTCAACAACATTCCAAATAGTTGTGTCTAGTATATATTCCTCAAAGATAGTCTCATCAGTATCATCAATCATAAGATTTTAAAAATCATTACATGTAGAAATATTATTAGCAAGAACATCTGTTGGAAATAATAAGAAGTATGTACTGAGAAGGGAGGGGTGAATCAGTACCTCTAAAACTTTTAGTTAATTAATCTTTAACCTTATGTAATCAAATATTTTCTTTACCGATCAAATTTTTTGTTATTTCTTTATGCATGTGATATCAATTCATAATATTAATTGTATATATACATTCATAGAAACATTCATGAAAGCAATAACACATAACAACAGATATGGTAATGCAGAAAACCCCTGTTAGAAGGTAAAAACTGCGGTGGGGATGACACGCAAAAAAACTTCACTATCTGTAGATTGGAAGGGGCTAGTTAAGGCTTAAAATTTGATCACTTATGATGATATTCCCTATTAGGAGTATTATGTGGAGAATGGTTAAGGTCTACTCTATTAAGAGCTTTAGCAACACTCTTTAGTGTGCACTCGGTTAAGAGATTTACAATAGGATTGTTAAATCCACTTTTCTTGAAAGGATTTCTTCTATTTGCTACACTTGTTAGAATGTAGACAAAAATACTCATTGACCTAAGTGTATGCAATCTACAATTTTGATTACATATCCATTAAAGTTTACATGTACAATGTATCATCTAATGTGATTGATTAATACCTTTGTTGCTCGGTAGCCTTGGTTCTTGGTTCTTGATAACCAAATTCATCTTTTGCTACTATGCTTCTTGAAACTCTCAGTCTGATCCATAGATGTTCTCATTGGATACTTTCATCCTCTCATCCATCAACAATGAATGATTAGATATCTATTTATACAATAGATTGATCTTTTTAGTTTCACGTATTACAAACTTAACTCTATGATCAAAGGTTTACAACTTGAACTTGATCTCCTAGTTTGCATGTTTTTAATCAGTTAGAATCATTAAAATAATTACAATAATGTTTCTTGTCCCTCAAGAAATGGTTTGAAAAACAAATCAAAACTCTAAAAATATAACATAACTATTTTATCTGACGTGCAAGTCAGATCCACTTTTCTTGGGATATAACTCACTTTCAGTGACTGATGCTCAGTTTGAACTGAAAATATATTTTTTAGGTTCCCTTGCTCTATCAAGTTCCATTGTTGGTTATAGTGTAACCTTCTTGTCAGGTTCCTCTGTATCATGTTCAGGTTGCACTGTCAGTTTACATTGTAAAGCTGTGTTGTCGGGTTTCACTATACTTAACACTTTTGTTAAGAACTAAAACCTATCTTTCGGTGTAGTATAACCAATGGTTCAAAAACTATTTCTCTTTGCATACTAATGGAAAAACTTATGTCATCAATCTCCCCCTTTGACATTAGTATCAAAAATTGATGTGTAAAATTCTAAAAATGTTTATAGTATGTACACCATGTATATTACTTAGTCATTTCATGACTCTTCCTATGCATATGTCAGTATACTATAGTATATTTGTGTGTACACTTGTCTTTATACTATTTTCTTCCTTTTCACCTTGTCTTTTCCCTTTGTGCTATATGTACTATACATATCATTCTCCCCTATTGTACATATCATTTCCCCCCTTTTTTGATAGTAAGGGCAAAGGTGTATACCTATAACTTATCAAAATATGAGAGTGAGAGGTCTTCATTTCCTCCATCATCTTCTCCCATTTCTCCTTTAGATGGTCAAGAGACATTTTCTCTAGTGTAATCCTGGCATGCATGTTGTAGATGTTGTCTGCCTTAGACATCTCAGGGGTGACAATTATTTGTCTTGCCAAACTTATGTGTTGTTGCAAAAGTGTGAGGTTTAGTAAGAGTTGAGCCTGTAGCTCGGTAACCTCTTCTATGAATTGTGATTCTACCTCCCACAGTTCTTGCCTTAATCTTTTGATCTCTATTATCTTCTCATAATGCAATTTAATTGCATTGTCATCTTTGGTTAGACCTTGTGCACTAGAATTTAGATCTGAATCTAACTTTTCTATCTTTTCACTATTGTCCTTAGTGAATTTATCCAAAGTGCACAATTCTTTTATTAAGGAAATAGCTTGAGTAAGGATTGGATCTATTTCATCTGCTAGTTCTAAAAGCATTACCTTTTTCTCTGCCACTTCTTAGCTGATATTTTTTGTCAGTTTGTATTTGAACTTCTATTCTGCTTGTTCCTCAATTTCCTTTTCTGCATCCACTTTCTGTGTTGTGATGACGTAGGTGAGAAAAAAAATTTGATCTAGGATAGGTGAATTTTGATCAACATCTATGTTAGGAACTATTTGATTTAAGATATCCCTTGTGGTTTCCAGTACTAAGGAGTCTTGGTGCTCCTTAAGACTTTCTTGCAAAGCTTTCCTTTGACATATTTCTCCATATTCTTGGAGTGATTCAAAATCTAAAGTATTTGGATCACACTTTGGTATTTCTATGATCTCATCAAGTGTGACCTCCAACTCATTCTTCTTTTTCTTTTGAGATGCACCTGAATGCAAGACCATAGCAAGCTTTTCTTCTTGGTCTGATATGCTTCTTGAAGGCTTCGGTGGTGTTGTAGCCTTTTTCTACTACTCAAGGTTTGTCTATCAATTGTCTATGGATGTATCCTCATCAACCTTTTGTGTATCTACAACATCTTTGGTGTCTTTAGGAGTATCTTCCATTTTCTTCTCTCCTTCACCTTTGTCATTTTGAACTTCATTTGCATCTTTTATAAGTGCATCCTTTTTGGTGTGATTGCCATATTTTTGTGTGTGATATACACTTGTAACATTTTTATCTCCATCAATGACTGTCTGTTCATCAGTTTTGTCTTTCTTTTCTCCTTCCCCTGCATCCTCAGGTGTGCGTGCATCAGTCTTAGGGGTCTTCTCCTTCTGTGAGATTATATTGATTTCTTGGATCAATAATGAAATTTGGCCTGATATGTTTACTTGTGAAATATCAATAGATGTATCTTGATCCTTGGACTGATAAGATGTAATAGTAATATCTTCATCTCCCTTTACCTCATTTGTAGGATCTTCGGTAATATCAATGATATTATTATCCAGCCAAGTTTCATCAACAATATCCATGTCCTTGTTGGCTTCTTTTTCCAATTCTACTATTGTGACATCATCTATGTCATTTATAAAGATATGCTCTGGGCTATGTTTATCATGAAAGTCATCATTGTGTGTTACATTTGTGAGAGGTAATCCTCTCTTCATGCTTGTTCCTTAGTAGGTCTATTGAGTATCTTACTCCAAATTTTGATACTATCCTTTTCTAGCTCAATAAGCCTACCCTCTAGAATCTTGTAAACTCTCAACTTGGGTGAGAATTAATTTACCTGTTTCTCCATCATCTCCTGGATTTCTTCCATTTTGGATTCGGGAGGCATAAGAGAAACTTGGACTCTTTCCCTTATCTCCTTCTCATTCTTTAATGCATAAGTCCATTTGGAAGATAATATTTCATGTAATTCTTTTGGCATCTTGTCATCAAATTGTACGGGTACATATTTGAAGTTGATCATTGTTTTTATGAGTGCCTCCTCAATTTTTTTTCTGATCTTCAGGCTTTAGTGTCAGCCACTTTCTAACTTTGGTGTCAGTTAAGCCACCTCTTTTTGCAATTAACTCACATATCTCATCAATAGTTCTAGGAATCTTAGTCTTTTCTATTTGGACAGATTCATCCTACTTAGTATCTTTGATATCTTCCTTGGTTAGGATTAATTTCCTTCCCCTCTTTGGTGTTGTGGTATTTTTTGTTTGAGGTTTTCTTTTGTAGGTCTTCACTTGACCTTTCTTAACAGATGGTGAGTCTACCTTTACTATTTGACTCCTTTTCCTCTGAGCAGCTATTGTCCTTGCCTTGTTTTGGGGTGGGGTGCATCAAACTCTGTTGACTCTGAGTCACTTACCTGGTCTGCTTCACCGATGGGTGACTAACCCTCAGTTTCCTCTATCTTTTTAGTTTCTTCCTCATTGACTGATAGCCTTTTATTCAAATTATTAACCATTTTAACTTTCTTCTTGTTAATATTTTTTACAACTAATCCCTTTTTAATCCTTTCTTTGGCTTCTTCATAAGTTCCAAACTTAGGTTTTGATTTTTCCAATGGTTCATTGATCAATGCTTCAATAGAATTTGATTCTTGATCTATGTTAACCTCATAGTCAAGTGGTGCTAGTCACGCTATCCTCGGTACAACTAGTTTGATTAGGGTGGTATCAGTGTCCACGAAGAAATATATGTAAGTCTTGAATTTCTCTACCATTTGTTATGGTATTCTCATTCTCTTTTGCATTCTCTCTTTGAATCAAAGAAATACTCATCCACTACTGATTCAAAATTGTCTCCAAGTGACTTGATGAATTTACTTATTTGAATTGTCACTGGTCGGGTAGTGTCCCATTCCACATTATCGATAGATGGGAAAGATTCTTGGAAATAAAAAAATATGCACATTATAAATGATCCAAACTTACGTGAGTTGGTCTTAGCAGACCTGATCATCCTCATGTTCTCATCTAATTGTCTGAGTAGCAGTTCTAAAGATCTAACTGCAGTCCCTTCTTGACAATTTTTTTTGTTGTATATATTGCTCCAGATGTAATGTTGTTCAACCTGCTAGCCTGAAATAACTTGTATCCTAAGACACATGCTCCAAATTTTAGTTCATCATCATTGATGGTGGATACCTTTAATCCTCTTCCATCCCATGTAGCTCCTGCGTTATTCTCAATATCAACTCGAGGAGGGTGCTTAAGTGCCTTGGGTTTCTTGGTTATGGGATAACCGGTAACAACATGTATTACATCCCTAGTTATTGGTTTACGCTCATCTAGCCACATCTTTCAGTCATCCAGTCTACTCAGTACTAACCGAATCCATTCATTTTTGAACTCCTTTGGGAACCATAGGGAATTTGTGATCCCTTTTACCTCAATGTGCTTATGTTCATATTTTATGGTTCTATCATCATTGCAAAGCTTCTTGTACTCTTACTCAACTTCCAGATCTCCAATTTCTGCAATCTTGCAGTGTATGTAAGCTCACACGTTTTCAATGAGAAAAACCCCAGCTAGTATACTGGAGAATGCACCAGCATTTTTGGGTTGTTAAGCAACCTTGGGACATATCTTGTAGTGAGGTTCTTCACATGTGGAATTCTTGATTATATTGACCTTATTCTTCTTATCATTCTTGATCTTGGTTGTTCTTGAATTTGATGCCTTCATTTCAAAATTTAGGGATTTTTCTTGTAAATGAAAATAGAGTTCTCGATTATCTTTATTACTTACTTCAACCTCTGTAGCTGTTAGGAATCTGTTTGACATGCAGTGAATCAAGTTGGAGTCACTCTGCAATCAGGTTGATTTGTGCTCTGGTTTCACTCTATCTCTTTGCTCTAGTCGCTTGGTGAAAAATGAAACCCTTCCATCATCTATTTATAGACTTTTCCCTAAGTTGAGTCATTAATGCTCAACCACTTCTTGGTGTGTGAAGATAGATTCAACAGGAGTTACACTCACTTCTCTTTCGGTGAAAATGCAATGCTTTGGGGTAGCTGTCAAGTTGTTATGTTCACCGATAGATTTTGGTGTATGGAGAAGACAATATTATCAACTCACATGATTATCGACAGATCTCGGTTTACACTAGCGACTTATCTTTTATGTGTTAACCAACAATTCTCGGTAATTATTGACAACTTAGCTTTGTATGTACATCAATGCATTTTGGTATGTATTGACCAATGAAATTGTTTTCAAAGAATTATAGAAAGTAATACCATAGTGCATCTTTAATCATGCTCATTTGGTATTTCAACTATGTATAATAGAACTGATGCAAAATATATCTTGGTGTAATGTAATCCATACTTACTTGTTCTACTTAGGTTGGGGTGGTGATGTCACTAGATCCATTAGATAAGGTGTCACCATTAGCATTGCTCAGTCCAGCTTCATTAGTGTTTGTAGCTTTCCTCCACATTTTGTTTCTCATCTTCCTGATGTCTTCAATGGTGTTTCCATTGGCAAAGGTGCTGGTCTCTATCACTCAGTCTCTGCAGTATTTTCTTAGATGACCAACTTTATGATAGTGTAGACATGCCATTCTAGGGTTAGTCCAGCTCCTAGACTTTCTTGTCCATTGCCTCATGCAGTTTGCAGATATATGTCCAAATCTTCCACATGCTATGCAATTTTCCCATGTGTTGTAATCCCAAACATATGAGTTACCGACTCTTTTTGGTTGATAAGAATTTTCTTGATCTTTTGGTTTCCATGCTTGATTTTTCTTCTTCCCACATTCAAGAGATGTGTGCCCATGCATTTTCCAATCAGGACAATATTTTTCCATGTAGGTTTCCTTCTTTGGTTGTTTCACCTCAGATTTACATTCATATTCTTTATGTCCTTTCTTATTACATTTATAACAATTTCCTATGAATGAAGGTGTGGATTTAGGAATACCTTTCATTTTTCTCTTGCATACATTTAATGTGTGGCCTAGCCTTCCATAGTGATTGCATGTCAGCTTCTTTGATCTAGGATTTGTGTACACATTCTTTGGAACATCTTGTTATGGTGATTCTCCATTCTTGATATAGCCTAGTCTGGTGTTGTTGTTGACTCTTCTTTGTCCATCCAAAAAATCATCCATCCTTTTTGTACTTTCTTCAGCTCTCTTCATCATATCATTGTGTTGTTGCTGAATTCTTACTTCATGCTTCAGTTTCTCATTTTCTTCTCTTAGCTCACCAATGGCTTCTATTCTTTCAATGAGTTCTATATTCATTCGGTTTGCCTCTTGACTCATATGAATAATTTGATTAGTGATCTCATGATGATTTTCAGTAAGTCTTGTATTTCTTACTCTTTCCCTTGTATATTTTCAAAAATCTTCTTCCTATCATCAATAGCTAGTGTTCTTTCTTTCTCAGCTTGTCTAGCATTGTTCATGACATCAATCATTCTTATCATCTATGTCTCTTGACCGATTTGCAGAGATTTTACTTTTCCAGCTAGATGTTGATTGATTTCATTTAAGCTTGTGATGCTTTCTTCAAATGTGTCTGATGCTTTGCTAGTTATAGATTTTGAAGACTCAAATAAATCTGGTATCTATTCTTCATGATAGTCTTTTTCATTGTTCCGAGTTGCCATAACTGTTCTTTCATCTAGTAGCTCTCTCATTTTGGTTCTTGCTTCTTTGTACTGTTCATAGAAGATTTGTATCTCTAGCTTCCGATTCTCAATATTCTTATCAAGCTTGTACTTCTCCATTGTATGATCTTTTCTTTGAAGTCTTTAAACTTTTCCAAATAAGAGATCTAGCTCTGATTCCAATTGTTGGAAATAATGGGAAGTATGTACTGAGAGGGGAGGGATGAATCAATACCTCTAAAATTTTTAGTCAATTAACCTTTAACCTTTTGTAATAAAATATTTTCTTTACCGATCATATCTACTATTCTTTCTTTATGCATGTGATATCAATTCATAATCTTAATTGTATATAGACATTCATGAAAGAAATAACACATAACACAAGATATGGTAACGCAGAAAACCCCTGTTAGAAGGTAAAAACTGCGGTGTGGATGACACCCACAAAAAATTCACTATCTGTCGATTGGAAGGAGAAGGTTAAGGATTAAAATTTGATCACTTCTGATGATCTACCCTATTAGGAGTATTATGTGGAGATTGGTTAAGGTCTACTCTGTTAAGAGCTTTAGCAACACTGTTT
Organism: Thuja plicata; assembly: GCA_018584345.1. Lineage (NCBI taxonomy): Eukaryota > Viridiplantae > Streptophyta > Pinopsida > Cupressales > Cupressaceae > Thuja > Thuja plicata. Next base: position 3,850,202 of record MU224334.1, on the reverse strand, counting down.
AGTGTGCACTCGGTTAAGAGATTTGCAATAGAATTATTAAATCCACCTTTCTTGAAAGGATTTCTTCTATTTGCTACACTTGTTAGAATGTAGAAAAAAACACTCATTGACCTAAGTTTATGCAATCTACAATTTTTGATTATAGATCCATTAAAGTTTACATGTACAATGTATCACCTAATGTGATTGATTAATACCTCTGTTGCTTGGTAGCCTTGGTTCTTAATAACCAAATTCATCTTTTGCTGCTCTCCTTCTTGAAAATCTTAGTTTGATCCATAGATGATCTCATTGGCTAATTTCATCCTCTCATCCATCAACAATGAGTTATTACACATCTATTTATACAATATATTTGACCCTTTTAGTTTCACATATTGCAAACTTAACTCTATGATCAAAGGTTTACAACTTGACCTTGATCTCCTAGTTTGCATGCTTTTAATCAGTTAGACTGATTAAAGAAATTACAATAATGTTTCTTATCCCTCAAGAAAGGGTTTTAAAAATAAATCAAAACTCTAAAAATAGAACATAACTATTTTATCTGACGTGGAAGTCAGGTCCACTTTTCTCGGGATATAATTGACTTTCGATGACTGATGCTCGGTTTGAACTAAAAATATGTCTGTCAAGTTTACTTTCTCTATTGGGTTCCATTGTCGATTATAGTGTAACCTTCTTGTTGGGTTCCTTTGTATCATGTTTGGGTTTCACAGTTGGTTTACACTATAAATCTGTGTCATCGGATTTCACTATACTTAGCACTTTCGGTAAGAATTGAAACCTGTCTTTCAGTGTAGTGTAACCGACGGTTCAAAAACTATTTCTCTTTGCATACTAATAGAAAAAATTATGTCATCAACATATTCAGATATAGATTTATCAATATTACTACTAGTATGAGTATCAAGCACAAGAACTACAATAGAAATGCAATTAGCATGACCATTCAATACAAAATCTTCAACTGAGGAATTGGTCATGGAATCTTCATAAATGTTGTTGGTAGGAATACTAACCACAAAAGCTTTACCAATACTATAAAATGGTACACCAACCATAGGATCTTTAGAAACATCATCAGTAAAGAATTTACACAAAGGATCTGTAGACTTACCCTTTTCTCCTTGCAAGCAACAAAAAAAAAATTAATCTACACTCTTGACATTGTCAGAATCATCATCAATGATTCCCTATCCATCAACAACATAATAACACTTTTCCTCAAATATTGACGTATTGGAATTGAACCTATCAACCCTCTCTAGACATCTAGAGGAAAAATGTCCTATTTTATTACATGAGAAGCATTTTAGGGGCATCTTTCCTTTATACTTACCTAATCCTTTAAGTATCCTTTTTGAAATAAATGCTTCCAACTCTTGAAGCTTGTTCTCTTCTTCTTCAAGCTTTTTGATCTCTTGTTCTTACTTTGATACTCTCCTTGTGGGTCTCTCACCCTAATTTTATCTATTCATTCATCTTCTAGATGTAGTGGATTTGAAAAAAATTTGAACCTTAGGAAAATAATTATCAAATTCACTCATTTAAAAGGTAGAAAAATTACCAACCAAAGTATCTCTTGTGACAGTGGCAACAATCTTGATTGCAGCAACCTTAGTTTTGGAAGTAGGAGGTAGTGATCTCAGTACCTTGGAAACAATCTCATTTTACTCCAATGCTCCACTAGCACATATGATTCCATAAACTATACCATTAATCTTTTGCATGTAGGAGACAATGTTCCCATCTTCTTCCATCTTTAGTGCTTCATACTTTCCTTTTAAGCTTTGCAAATTTTATTTATTTACATGTGCATCACCTTCGTGTAGGGTCTCCAACTTGGTCCAGATCTGATGAGAAGCTTCTAGCTCCATCACATTTATGTACTTTGTATCTGATAGGGTACTCAATAATGCTTCCTTTTCTCTCATATTGCATTCAAATTGTTTCTTCTCATCAGTTGCGGCCACAGATAGATCTACAAGAGGAATATATGATTTCTTTGTAATATTCAAGTATTCCTCAGTAATGCATCTTAGATGTGTAATCATCCTTCCTTTCCATATGGCATAGTTGGTGCCTTCAAACCTTGGAATTTCCTTTCTATAAGTTTCCATAGCGGATTTCCCTCAAGCTTGTTAAGCTTCCTTCAAGGGACCAGTGCTATGAAATTTTTTGTTGATACTATGACAATGAAAAAATAAGATGGGGGGGGGGGGGGGGGANGGGGGGTGAATTAGTTATTTCTAAACTTTCAAACTTCAAACCCTTAAATGTGATTTGAGAAAATGAAATAGTGAGCATGCAAGTACACATAGTCAGAATCACATCTACACAAGTTGACACAAGATTTTTATCATGGAAACCCTGTTAGTAGAAAATCCATGGTGGGGTTGATTACACAAAATAAGAAAATACCTTGTTAGAAGTATAAAATTATTATAACTATGGGGATTGCACATGCAATCAAGCTCACTGTCTAGATCTCACTTCTGAAATGAAAATTCTTTGGGCTACAACCCTGAGGAAGGCTCACTGCCTTAAATATTTAATCACTACAATGATCGATCAAAATCCAATCTGATAGGATTTTGTGAACTACTAAGAAAGACAACCCCAATGTCTGATTACAATTCCCTATAAGCACACTTTGAATATATTTGTTCAACCTCTTGTTTAAAACACTTCTGATTTCATTGAATCAGACTCTCCCTTTTCTAGTCACCTCTAACATCTACATCCACGATCTGCAACTTGACTTTTTCCCTAATCATTCATTTTATACCAAGAACTAGGTTGACAAAACCTAATTCATCATCTCTTCCAATATAGGTGCGAAATCTTGTTTTTAATTCATTAACACTTAATCTTGACTGCAAACTATAACCACCTCCTTGAGATCATAAATCTTCATGATATCATGTTTTGTACTTGCACAATAATATTTACCAACTAGGCCGACCAAGAACAAATGATACAAATGAAAATATTATCATTGACCAAAAATCCAACCAAATAGGTCCTTTTGATCCATGTGGATCACAAAATCCTTAAGAAGATCCTACATCATCATGAAAAACACAGCTATTCAAATCCATCACAACCATTAGATTTGCTAACTCTTTTTCACCAAGAACTTAAGAACACTGTCATCAATCCATCAAGACAATAATATTATGCCTTGAGGACCTCTAAAGTACAAACCCTTTAAGTTGAACATACCTGAGTATGTCCCAAACACACTCCTAAATGTGCTCCATTAAATTCTTACTCTATTGAGAACACCGAACCTTTTTCTGGCTTCCTGTTAACAATGACTGTCACTTTTTCTGCTAGTCAACTTTTGTAACTTGTTTACCTATCCTGATATTGATGAAACACTCTAAAAATATGGGTGAAAAAGGTAAATACCTTTAATATCCTTCTTCTACATGTGTGAATTCTTATCTATCATATCTTCTTCTCAACATACCATTGAACACTCTTCTCCACTGGCTAACCTATGATAGTCAAGTTAGCAACAACAATCTATTCTTCTGATCATTTCTTCTGATCAATTCCTCTACTATGTTGAAATCAATGCAAACACATTCATCTTCCAAATTTTCCATTATGCCAACAAAATTTGCATCACAACTCTTTTTTTTTAATACCATTGTCAACCTCGTCATGATATTGAAAGCGTTTCCATTTGAAAAATGTTATTCAAGACCTCATTGATTCTAATGCTATATAGGTTGAAGGTGTCAATATTCAAGGAAAAAAATCCATAGCACCTCCCAACCAAAACTTTCAAATCTATACCAATCCTTTTCCTTCTCATTCAACCAATACCATTGAGTCTACCAAACCTTCGTCCTCCTCTTCCACTCACTTTATTAACTAGAATTATAAAGTTCACAAATCCAATCATGTTGTTAACCTCATTGATCAAACCAAACCTAAACCTAAACCTGGAACTGAGATTTTTATTACCTTTGACCCTACTGAGACAATTAAAGCACCTGATGGTCCTCTTTATATTGAGACAAAGGATAATGGCCTTTATTCTCATGTTGTCTTTATTGATCCTACTTGCATTGTGAATGTGATAACTTAAGAAAATCTCTTTAGCAGACAATTGCAATGCTATTTTTATGATAAATTTGATGTTATGACCCAAACTCGCAATGGTTTCATTTATCCTTCCCCTGGATCTATCTCATTACCTATTGAAGTTGGTGGTAAAACTTTAGAGTTTATCTTTACGGTGATTCCAACTTTTGATCAATTTCATGTAAAACTTGGCCTTCCTTGGCTTACCTCCATGAAGTTTGTAGCATTTTCTATTCATAAATGTTTTAAATTTCCTCATAATAGAGAAATCATGATTATTAACCATAACCTCTATCATTTGTCTGTGCCTCAAGAGTTTTTTGACCTTAATTTTGTTTGGCTTTCCATGCCTCAATTAACCCTCTTTCGATCATATCAAGCTTAAAAGATCTAAAAGATTTGTGAACTTAGTAAACCTAAGGATGTTCCATCTCTTTTCCCTAGATGTGGAATTCTTCCTACGCATCCTATATACACTTCAGTTCCACCTCCCACCTCCTATAAATTTTTTCAATGCTATCTCTCAACTTACTGTGGTTCCTTCCATTCTTCCCTCTAAAGAAGAGAAGGACCTGATGTTGATTGATCTTGAACCTAAACCAATTTCTATCAAAACCAAACATAACCATCATGCTCATGACCATCATCCTAAATTTCATGCTAGAGCCCGCTAGTGTGCTTTTCCAAAAAATGGCTTCACTTAAAACACCCACTGTTGCTTTGATTCCCTTTGACCAACCCATGCTTGAACCCGAGGAGGAAGTTCACTTGAAAAAGATCAAATTGAAAAAAAACATAGTAATGGTATTTGAATCTTCAATTCTATTACAATTAATTTGGATGAATAAGCTACTCTTGATGATGATGCTTTTGATGTTCCTAATGCAAATAATGATGATATTTATGCTAGTGATTATGATGATATGTTTGATCTTATTGATGTTAATCATGATTTTCCTACTATTTTTTCACAACAATTATCTATCACTCCTAGTGATGAGAAAAGTGAACCACCTTTACAGCATGGTCCTTTTTCAAAATTGGCTATTGGTCCTTCCATCTTTCTCGATGTTTCTCCTCTTGCAAGTTTCCCACGTTCCCTAAACACTATAGACCAAGATGGGGGGCAGGAAATACGCTTGACTAGATCCTCTTGTGCGGTGGATTTTTTGTGTTTTCTTGTTTTTCATGATGTGCTTCCCCCGTGAAGTTTTTATTTTTATATGTTTTATTTAGATTTATTTAAACTACCCTTGTTTCTCCATTGGAGCAAGGTTATAAAGAAATCAAAATCTAGTAAACATTCTTCTATTTTTATCTCACTTCTTCTATATGTTGTTATATTTTGTCATTCATGTGCCACTATTCGTAAATGTGCCTTTAAGTTGTCTGATTGGGGATGATGCAAAATGATATCTAGTTATTATTTTTGGCCTTCATAATGCCGACCCAAAAAGACTCTTCTTCTTAACTCTTACATGACATTCTTCCATTGTTTTTTGTAGTTCTTCTACCTTTGGGGAATGATGATATTTCATTTTGATATAATATCTCATTTATTATCATATGATCTACTGACCCCAAAGTTAGTGGATCCCTTAAGTGATCTCTTTTGTCTTGTGTTCATTTACCTTGATTTGTCCTTTCTTGGGGACATCTCATAATGGAAATGTTTCTTATGGGTGCTTGTATTCTCTATTAAATTTCTTTCTCCCATCAAGGAATTTTCCATCACTTTAACATGGGGGCATACACTCCGCTCTGTGTTTCAAACTTTGCACACACATACATAATGATTTGATGCAATCTCTCTTGTGGATCTCCCTTAACGGAAACAAATATTTCCTTGAGGAATAATCCCCCATTTCTTTGATTACTAAGGAGAAAGTGTTTCCTTAGGACTAATCCTTCCTTTGTTAAATCCCTTAATAGAGATGATGCTTTCCTTAAGGAATGATCATTTTTATGGGTTGAATAGAATAACACATCTTGGTAAACCTCCAATGTCATCTATTGCAGAATTTTCCTTTTGTGTGGTCCATAGTAAGACAATCTCTTACTAGGCTAGTGATCACACTTTTCTCTCTTATTCTTTCTCTCTCCTTTGTGTGATGCCTCTCTTATCTTGGTTTTGGATTTGATGAAGACTTAAGTCACTTGGGGGCTTGATCTTTCTTTCTCTCCTTGACCTTTTTGAGATCATTTTTATGTATTCGATCTACTTTAAATTTAGCATGAGCTTGTCCCATACTGCCGCTAAAGTGGGGCCTAAATGTATTGTCCTAAAAAGTTAGCACCCATAATTGGATGTCTTTACGACCTATTAGATCCTATTTTGGTGATTTTGAGGTCTGAATGTCTATTATTCTTGATCATAGTAGCCTCCATTTTATCCTCCCACTTGTTTTCAGCTTCCTCAACATCCTCATGAAATTTTAGTCCATTTTGCCTAGGACAAGTTGACTGGTTGACTTGTCCCTGGGCGTTTTGGCTCAAATTTTATCCAGAGTCTGATGTTGGGGCCTTCTTCCAAGGTTTTTAATTGTGGTCATCCTGGATCAAATTTGAATCCCAAATTCAAGGATTTACTATAAAAGGACCTCCTATCACCTCATTTTGCATACAATAATGTAATAAGTTTATCAAATACAAGAATTCAAGCAATCAAGTTATGCAATTGAGGAATTGGATTCAATATTTGAAGGCAAGCATCCAATTCAAGATCTCCAAGTTTGGATGTCTTCAAGATCCATCAAATCCAATGCAATATTCTCTCCTTGATGCAAGTTACTGTCCCATGATGGCCAGGTAGAGGAATTCTCAATAAAGTAATAAGATCCATACACTCTTCTCTCTCTTCTTCTTTGCAAGTGGTTATCGATCATATGTACATTCAATATATAGGAGTAGAAATCATAGATCCATGCATTTTTGAATGCATTCTTGATTCTACATCCCATTCCAAGGTCAACTCTTTGGATTCCAAGTACATTCAAGCATCTTCATAGATTTGAGCAATTACTTTATTTATGGAAATTCAATTCAATTTCAAGGTTGATCCCTAAATTGGGGTTTGACCAAGGAGAACCCATTTTCACAACCTTATCCCCCATTTTTTCTATGTGTAGGAATTGATTGCAGAGATTGGATTCTAGATCTGGGTAGTGTAGGTATTATTGTAGAGTTTGGGAAAATTTCATTAGATTTTTCAAGAAAAAAGTTGATTGGTCGGATAGTTCCGCAAAATTTGACTTGTCCCTACTATTTTTTAGTAAAAATTTCAGGGAAGACATATTCAGACCCCTCTTTTTGAGATCCATAGTTACCAAAAGATAGTAGATTTTGATGACAGACAAATTCAGATTCAAAGTTATATCTTCTCCATCTTGTTTCTAGGTGCACTTATTCTTCCTTCTTTTCCTTTGCACTTACTTTATTAGATTGGATTTTTACTTTATCCTTTATCACACCACATCTATCCCCTTTTAGGAATACCAAATCCCCCTTGAAATAGATCTTGTATTAGCACCCTTTCTCCTTTTGGTGGTGCTACTCATATTTTTCTTAAGGGTGGGTTTGTATTCCAATGTATACACAAGATCTTGGTGAGTGATCTAAATATTAGCATTGCTCACTATTTTCTTCTATACATCTACTATAGAGGTAGAATGCATTGTAGTAGCATCATGATGTAATCAGATAATTTGGATGAATTTGATTGTTAAGGATATGAAGATAGTCTACACTGAATTTATTCCAATAATGTGTGATAACATAAGCATTATCAATATTTCAACGAATCTAGTGATGCATTTAAAGACTAAATACATTTTAATCTGGTATCACTTCTTGAGATGTAAAGCTATCAAAAATGAAGTTAAGTTGGAATATGCACCTACTAAGTAAAAATTAAATATATTTTCACTAAGGCATCAACAAATGATATTTTTGAGTATCTTCGAGAGAGGCTATGGGTTATTGCCCCTCCTTTTTAAAACTAGATGCATCTTTCCAAGGGGATAAATATTATCTATTTATTTTTCTCTTGGAATGATGTAATTTTTGCTCTCAAGAGGAGCAATGTAGCTTGAGGTTTAGTGTTACAGAGAGTTCATCCCTAATAGGGGGATACATGTTATTAAAAATATTATGGCTAAAAGTAAGATGTATAGAATATACAAATATGAGATATTTCTGTCAGTGGGAGAGATTTAACTGGAAGATATTTGAGCTCTTGTGCCATTTTTGTGATTTGACGTGGGGAGAAAAGTATGGATGATGAAGAGAAGTATAGATAACAGGTTTATTTTTTGTTAGTGTTGCAATCAAGAGGTTTTTAGTAGTGTATGATCAACATTTTCATTGATGTCAACATTTTGTGTGTGTAAATGTCAACTAGATGTAGAGAAGTGCAAAATAAGTATGAGATTTGTATCTAACAATTGATATGAAAGAAAGTATCTTAAGTTTGATATTCAAGAAAGAGTATTTGATGTTTGATATGTAGAAAAAAGTATCTAAAGTTTGTGTACCATCCTAAAAATAAAGCACTTAATTTGTGCTCATTTTGGGATCATTTCTAGCCCACTTTAGTGTGTTTCTTATGGTAGGACCTCATATTGCACTTAAATGCATAATTAATCTAGATATAGGTCCTTCTCCTTCAAAATTGATTTTGGCTCCAATTTCTACGCATATTTTCCATTTTCCCTCTATTCACAATTAATTTCCCTCCTAGGTCCTTTTACATATATTTTACACTTTGGGATTGACCCACATTTGCTGAAAAACTAAGGCTTTCATATCTCCCTCTTAGCACACAACCCTAGATTCTGGCCTAGCTTTGAAAATGTCTTCTTGGACAAGGCAGAATTAGGTTGGTCTTGTCCTAGACTGTCCTAGACTAGGCCAACTTAGGTTGGCCTTGTCCTAGGTGTTTTGCATTTAATAGGCTCCAGACCTTATGTGGGGTTGTTTCTCCTAGGTGCTTATTCGGTGTTGGCCTTGCAAAATCTAATCCCTGAAATGTGTATAAAATGAGACCTCTTCCTTTTATTTTCACATCATGATATACATGCCAAATATTATTGTGCATTCAAGAGATCCAAGTGCAAGAAAAAATCCATTGAAGGAATTCATCATCAGGCACTCAAGGAATTTCATTTCATAGATATAGCTCTATTACCCATTAGAGGCCAAGCAAAGGAGTTGGACATCAAGAAAGGAGATCTACATCCCTAAACCAAGTCTTCCTCCTCCTCCTCTTCTTCTTCTTATTCAATTCAACATTTGGAAAATTAGAATATCTACTATATGAGGTTTTGTCTTACATAATTTCCTTTTGATTTTTGTGTTGATTCAAAGCTATTGCATCAACATTATTGATCACATATTTAGAGACAATTGCATCTACATGGTATGATATATTCCATTGTTTAGTTCTAATCTCTACTACATATCAACATTCTTTCAATTTCATCTATTTAATTTCAAGGTTAATTCCTATACAGGGGCTTGACCAAGACAAGCCCCTTTCCACAAAAAATTCCCATTCTTTTCTATGATTTCATATCTCAGATCTCTAATTTCAGAGTTACAAAACCAGTGACAGGTCTGCTACAAATTTTACTAGTTTTTGTGCCTCCAGGACAAGGTCAAATTTCTAGGACTAGGTCAACTTGGGTCAACATTGTCCTAGGAATCTACATTTTTAATAGTTGGAAAATACTCGTGTCAGGGTTCCTGATCTAGAATAGTTTATGTTTCTAATAGCTCGTTGATAGCGAAACTCATATCACTTATTATTTCCTATCTCCAAGACAAGTTAATTTCTCTCATTGCATTTAATTTACTTTATCATATAATAGTTTTACATATAATCGTCATCTTTATCATAAATAATCCACCAAAAAATCCACCACCATCATTTTGTGTGTGTTGGTGTTTAAAATTGTTATGCTACAAAAAAAACCAATATATCTTAAGACTAATGTTAGGAGTGGTTAGCTCCAAGTATGAAAGCTCAGTCAGATAACTGGACCAACTATAGGGACAAGACTGCCCTCTCACTTTTGGCTTTGCAAAACCAAGGCGGGTACACCTAATCTTGACTAAACTCAATTCTTTACAACACCTTCTACTTCTGGATTTGAACAATAGATAAATGGTAAGTAAGTACTAAATGCCAACCTAGCATTCATTTACTCTCCACTACCATTGGTGGAATAAGAAGAACAACAAATGAAAAGTAAATAATTTGGTTATGAGTTTTATTATAATTTTAGGGACAGAACATAGCCAAACCATTCAGATATGTATCTCAATAGAAATACTAATTCTAGATCAGTGCCTTATCCATTGGGATAAATCCTAAATACAATACTAAAACTAAAACACCTTATTGGTAAATATTCAAAGCCATAAACATAAGAACTCTCAGATGACACACTACAGGATCCTCAAATAGATATCCAGGTAGAATCAATGTAATATTTAAATCATTTTAATTTGATCTAAGATCAGTTTTTATGGAATACACATATGCATAAGAAAGACTTATACAATAAGCCTAAAAACTTACAACTCAATAGATAACACAAAGGAGAGACTCAAATATGAGACAAATTATATTAAGTATGATGAAACCAGTTCTTGAATCAATATGACAAGGAAATATACAATATGAAAATATGCAAAAGATCAAAGAACTTTCAATCCTATATTAATACAATCTGAAAATACATCTGCTATATCCTAGACTAGAAACAAATATAAGCCTAATGCTTTCTACTCTCCCAATTCTCCAGCGCCTTCTAAATGGTGTTGAATATTCTTTTATAGGAACAAGAATTTTGCAAGCTTTAGACCATTTAGGGTTAGGGTTTTCACCCAATTAATGCAAAACATTCAATTCTATTGTCAAGTTTAAAACCTAACTCTTTAATCTATCCAAATTTGATCTGCAATCAATTTGACCCAATCTATAGATGTGAGTGCAGTACCCTAAAATCAAAAAATTCCCAAAGAATGAATATGAGAGTAGCTCACATTAATGCAGAAAAGACCAGGAGGCTCCAACTGTACTCATCTTATGATATAAAATTATATCTGTCAACTCTGGTCTTGAATGCACCTTAGCATATCAAATTTCTTTTCTTTTGCGCTTTCAACAGCTGTTCAGAAATTGATCCATAAGATCAGATCGTAGCATTTATGGCTCTGAGAAAAAATATCAGTCAATCGCCATGAAACCCTGAGAAACAACATTTAAATATTTGAATTTAAAAAAACAAACGACTATAGGTGGCATGGAACCAAGCATCGATGAATGAGATTCAAACTTTATTAGCCTTTAAAACACCACCGTTGATCTATTTTAAGTTACCCAGGCCTGTGATCAGATCCACCACGTGTCATGCAGGCACAATCCTTCAAAGATTAGATTTTATACAACTTTGTTTTAAGGCTTCATGCCCACCGTCATAGTAAATTAGGACTTTAACACCCTTTAATTATCCCTACCTTCGTAAACATAGGTCCCACTAACCTCCCTGTGGCACTTTACTACTAGCTCTGAGAATACCTTTTGTCCTCTGACCTACACTGACTGGGATGGACATGTGTCAATAAGGCGCTGTTGGTTGTATTTCCTGTTTGTAGTCTACCCAGTAAAATTTTGAAGTTCCCAATCATTTTTGTGATCAAGAGTTGACTTGATCATGTCTAAAATTGTTTAAATACTTTTGCAAATGATGATTTTAGCCACAAACCTAGTGAAAATATGCAAAAAACCCTAAGTCCTAGGTTTTATTTTGTTTGAAAATGGCTAAAAACCCTAATATCTCAGTCATGTTTCTATTTTGAAGTTACTTTTTTATAACTTAAGTCTTTAATAAATCATGTGCTTTTAAAGCTAGTCGCTTAGTCTTGTAAAGCTAAAATAATATTCCATTATGTTTAGAGACTTAGCAGAAAGGCTTTGTCACATTATCACCCAATGGAAATGAATATACCTCAGATGCCATGAGACTAGGTGACAACTGTCCATCTTCAGTCAAATACAATGGTGGTCGGGTCATCTCGTGATAAACTTCATAGTTAGGAAATTATTCAGTGACACTGAGTTCTTTCAGTCATGAAGTCTCTTGAACAAACTTGAGTTAGATGTAGGTTTCAGTATTAATGTTGTCGCTTGGTTGCGGAAGAAATAGAGAGTTAAGTTAAAAGTCATGAGACTTGGTGATGACCATTAGATGGAGGAAGATCCAACGATAGTCACGAGGTCATTGTAAAAGTTTGAAAATTCAAAAGTGATCTAGCGAATAGGAGACAAAAGGAGAATTGAGACACGTGTTTATCAGTCACGTAGTCTCTAATAAAAGTTTAAAATGAAGAGTAAATCTAGAGACTTGGAGATAGTAGTTGTGAAGTCTCATAAAAATTAGGGTTTTCTTTGAAGATATGGAGACTAAATGCAAACCATCAGATGCATGTAAAAGATGATCAACAGTGGTCGGGTTATCTCCGGATGAAAATAATAAAGGTAAAATTATTTAGCGATTAAGAGATAAGCCTTAGTCGCATTGTCTCCAAATAAACTATGAGTTAGAAGATTTTCTTAGTGAAAAAGAGATTACATAGTCGCCAAGTCTCCTAATTAAACCAAGGATAAAGATCAATTGACTAGAAGCTTTTGTTGCGGAGTCTCTAAACAAACATGGGTTAAGTGAATTCTTCTGGCGAAAAGGAGATAACCATTGATTAGAAAGATGATCGTGTGGCAGTTGCAAGTCTAGGTATAAAACCACAGTGAAGAATAACTTTCAGCGACAAGGAGATTACATAGTCGTGAGGTCGCTAGAAGAAAAAAAAGAGTTGAAGTAAAGACTTTTCTTTGGCGCTAGGATGTATAGTTGCCAGCCAATAGAAATGAAGAGATTTATGACAAGTGTGTCAAAAATTTTCTGAGTTGTATGAGAGATAGCCAATCAGATTGAGTTTGGATCCTGTTATAATATAATATGGTTTTTTATTCAAAAATCACTCATTCATATTTGATTTCCTGTCACTTTTAGAGGCTAAGGCTAGAACAAGAATTGATTTCACAGTATGAGGAATTGAAGCCAGAAGTAATGGAACCGCAATTATGTGAATTATGCATTAATGATTCAGAGATAAATAAGGGTTACCGTTAATAATTGTTCCTTACCAAGATTTTATTGTTTTCAGAGCGAGATTTTTCTAAGTTATCAGTGTGTGTAGAAAACAAAGCTTCTTGAATTTGCACAGTGAAACATGCCAATTTTTAGTCTAGAATTTGAGGAATTCAGATGGTTATCATTTCTCTAGGATAAATTGAGTGATTCACAATTGAAAGTGTGTGATCTGGAGATAGATTTATCTCAATATCAGTGAGATAAATTGGAACAAAATAGTGGACAAAATAAGTCAGGCAATGTGTGGCTTCTACCAGTGGAAGAAGTGGTGATGCTAATGATGACATGAAAGGGAAGTGGAACTACTCAGATGAATTCATCACTCTATTTCCTAGATCAAGTCAAAAGAGAAAGGTAAATTCCAACACTCTCATAGATGATTTGTCATATATTAGAGATGCCAAAACTCTAGGTTCTTCTGGTTTTTCCCTTTTCAATTACTTTTATAGAAATAGTGATGAAGTTGTGCCAATCTAAAACCCATGGACCTCTGGACTAGCCAAGTTAGTAGTCCCTGATATCTTTATAGATGTTGATTTCATCTTAGAGATGGCTAGTAGGTATGATTCCCTAACCAAAACCATAAAAAGGGATGATGGGAAAGCCCTAGTAACCCTAGTTAGGAACTCGTTCATGAAGGAATTCAATGTATATCATCCAATGGCTACAAAGATAAATTTGAAGAGTTTAGAGAGAAGGTATACAAGAGAGTCTGGCATTGCATCAAAACTAATTCAAGAATATTATGTGCCAAGAAGAATGAAGAATTACATTGCAACTACCCCAGGGACTGCTCCCTATTAACACAAAGACCTTAACTTCTATATGAAGTACATTTCATATGCATTTTGCAGAGTGTTGGGAAAGGATGGAGGGCCTGAAACAATAACCTTAGATATCCTTATGATGGTCCTAGATATGCAGAGCCCTCATACCAGTACAATCTTTGATTATATTTATTATATAATCAATAAAATGCATCAAGGGTTTATTGATATCCAGAATAAGGAGAAAACCCCTAAATTCATGCATTATTTCATTTAATGCATTTGATTTTGTACTACAAATTTCCTATCATGAATTTCCAGTATTTGAGGCCTCAAAGGTTTCATCAGAATTAGGCCAACCCCATTCATTTTTGGTTGAGAGTGTGGAACTACACCTCCAGAGAACAAGAATTCTATGCCTTTGAGAACTGGATAGTATATCCAATACTTAAGTGTCTAGGTTTAGATAAGATTAGATTTCCAGTAACGGTGCTAAAGCTACTAAGGCCATGCAAATATGTTGATAAGTGGCTAGGAGACCACAACTGGGGGGATTTCTATTATGAGAAGAATTTCACTTTAAAGAGGGTGCATGGTTGTACTCACCCACCCCATGTTCTACCATTCCATGTGCCACCCAAAATTGTAGCAATGGAGTTTATTAGATAGTTGATTTTAACAGACAGAGAGCACCTGGCTCCTCATAGGAAGGGAGCATTCACCCCCAGACAGTTTAGAATCTATAATTTTACAATTGGTAAAAGGGTAGTTGATACAGTAAATAGCTAGATGAGCCATTATAGAATGAATGTAGCCTTGTATAGGTACATTGATACAGAAGGCTTTATACTAAGTGAAAAGAAGCTCCTAAAACCCACCATTCCTTATACAATAGAACATGAGGAATGTATGGAGGAAGACATCATTAGGAATATACTGGAGGATAAGGAGGTTGGTCAAAGGGCCAAAAAATTTAATGAATTGATGGACTTGGAGAGGAAAGTGAAGAGAAAAGGCATCTATTTTGGGGGTTGCTTTCCAAATTTGCCATATTTAAAAAGGCTTGATGCCATGGTTGAGTCTTATAATGTGTTGTGTAATCAACTTGAAGATGCACTTGTAGTGCCAGAAAAGGGACATAAGGGGCATTCATCATCAGAGTATGATGAGGACAATTATGAGGAGTATTCAGTTCCTAGCTCCCCTCTAGTAAATAAGGAATTTATTGAAGAATAGGTATCTAAGGGAGAGAATATAATTGACCTAATAAAGGTCCCAGAGACTGAGGTCACTAATGAGCCCCCACCAAAGAAACAAAGAATAGAAACAGGGGAGCCATCATAGAAAAAGGAGAAGAAAAAAGATAGAATTGGTTCTCTTGTCACTAGTGATAGAGCTTATGACCATCAGCTAAGGAAGCAGATAAGAGCAGGAAACAAGCTGCAGAAAGATGATGAAGAGGAAATATAGTTACCTCTTATGACATGCACTGATGAGAAATTGCTACATCAGGAGCAATTCTTAAAAGATGATAATTTTATGAAAACAAAAGAGTTCAAAGAATTTATCATCTAGAACAAACAAAAGCAAGTAGGTACACAACTATAATCAGTAAGTGGAGATCCAGTGACCAGTGAGGATTTACAAGTATTGCAGGATTATGATCCCAATTCAGAGAAAATCACACCAGAGGAAGCAAGGCAACTGGTAAAATCTAGTGGGATGCTATTGGTAGAAGGATGAGACTTGGCCTCTGCCTTCATAATAGATCAGATAAGGAAACAACCTGATCTCAAGTTATCATCAAAAATATAGGTTGGAGAGATTATCAAAGGATTTGGATACAATCTAAAGTCCCGGGCCCTAGCAATGTGGATCTTAGCTCCAAAATATTAGAAGCCTTCATTGTTAAACATACAAGAGAAGATGGAAGGGAACAAGATCATTTGTTCTATTCAAAACACTAGAGACTTGGAAATTTCCCAAGTTCTCACCCATTTTGTACAGTTGAATGAGGCTAAGGCTGTCCAAATGTATGAAAGATTCAATAAATTGACTAGTGAAACTAGTTACATAGTCAAGGACAGAGAATTGGGTCTAATAAAGATCAAAGAATAGGAGAAGATAATAGCAGAATTGACACAAAAACTACTAGATATTCCTGAATTTCCCCCTGCAACACCAAATGTGGCACAAGATGCAGAGATTCAGATAGAAGAAATAGAGCATTCTTCAACAGAAACTGGGCAAGGGGTTAGTAAGCACAACACTATTATTTTGGGTGCATTGAATGAAGTTTTACAACATAGGGTTAATATAATAAAGGATAAGATAGACATAGTATATGGTGCTTATAGAAAATTGTCAGGTCTGCAAATAGAAGTTAACAATTTTGTCCAAATTTTGAACCCATATTATGCAACATGGTCAGGGAGAACATGATTGTTTGAAAGGTTGGCATATTTTCAACCACATAGATCAGACCTACCATAGGTGGTGAACCAAGTTGGGGTTGAGATAGAGAAGATAGGAGCCACCTTGTCCTTTTTAAAAGGAAAGGCTAATCAAATTGAGGCAAGGTTAAACATGTTTGGGCCTAGTTATAATAGATTTGTGCCTCCAATCAGATCAGGAGATAATCATATCAAGCCACTAGGGGTTTGGGGCTCAGAATTTGACACTATTTTACCTAGAAAAAAGGTTTATGTTTTTGACAAGGGATAACTAGATATGGAAAGATATAACAATATTTTGGATGAAGCAATTAAGGAAGAAATAGATTGAAATACATTCATCACAGATGTCAAGATTATTACTGATGTTAGGTGGGAGAGATAGAAGACCCAGTTGGTAAACATACAAAGCTTTGAATAGCCAAAAGAAGAAGATGTTACAACATGTGATATATTAACAAAGCCCAAGAAGAAAAATCATGTCACTGTTGACCTGGACATAATGTATGAAGAATAGGAGGACACATGGCACTTGCTCTTTGAGCATAGGAAGGTTAGCTATCTTGAAGACTAATGTAGGTTATCCTATAATGGCAGTCACAAGATCTCATTACAAATATCGACAGATGCCATCCTGAACATATATAGACAAAGGCTCCAAAGATCACAAGAAGACAAAGAACAAATTAGATCTTATTCTTCAATTTTGTCCATCCACCACTTGGTTCTTTACTGTCTTTTTTCCTTTCTATATTTTAGGGTTAGGTCTCAAAACCATACGAAGCTTGTTGCATCCTTACTTCTGAAGGTTTCCAAGATGCTTTTGGCCTATAAATAGAACTCATTGTAACATTATTAAACATGATGGAATATAATTACAAGGCAGACCACTAAAATTTGTCTGAGCCCCTATACTTTTTTGTCTATCTGAATGTATTTGAAGCATTAAGACATTAATATAATATATTGCAATCTCTATTTTACATCTTGGTTGTCTCTTTTCATTTCTGTTATAGTTCTTGTATGTATATTTGTAAGGCACTTAGACATACTAATCACAAGGTGGTTGTGTAGTCATTTGTGAGCTCCTTAAAGGAAGGATTAATTATTTCAAATGACCCCAGAGAACTTAGCACTAATTTAAGGATTTGATGATAGAGTTATAAAACTAGAGGATAATTTGTAAGGCATTTTATCTTTTTTGCAATTATTTCATTAATCACCTTATTGTTGATTTATACCAGATATTGACTCTATAGCCCAAAAGATCATGCACTGGTTTATAGTTGGTCAAGTAATTGTTCATTATCTAATATTTTAAATTACTTAATCATTCACACACCAATCATATATTCAATTCAAGTAATTATATTTAAAAAATACAGTTTATTTTTATTATTCCTTGAAGAGAGGATCATTAGGTTAACCCTCCTAAAATCAAAAGGAAGAAGGATGAGAATCCTTATTGCCTTGCTATTTTCTGTTTTCAAGATATTGGTTTGGCTTATTAAGCTCTATATCAGATTATTGACAGTAATTTGCATGTTTATTTATTTATTGGTACAATAAAAGGCATTCAACAAGTTAGTAAGAAGACATAATCCACTATAATAGATACTGTCAGCCATTAATCAATCAAAGGTAATACCTGCCTGAGTCAGTGGATCTCAAAAAAGGAGGAGGTAATAGTTTCCATAGATATTATCAAAACCCTCATCAATTAGATATTTCTCTTGCTTGAATCAGTTATTTCAAATTTGGGAGTCATAGAGTTAAAAACAAATTCAAGCATTTTGAGGTTCAGTAAGAAAAATCACTAACAAATTGGTGACTCTACTGGGGAATTAAAAAGTACTATTCCAGAATCTTTGGTTGAAAGTTGATTTATAAATAAAAGTTGAGTTTTTTATAGTTTAGGTCATTCTAGTAGTATTCATATCTCCTAAGCTTGTATTGAGTGGTGACTCTAAAAGAAAATCTTTGAAATCAGTGGAAAAGTGAAATATCTATACAAAAATGAATACTAGGTCAAGAATGAGAGATAATCTAGAAGTTGAGTTGGACAGTGGGATCTGAACTACTTCAAAAAATAAGATGTCTTGGAGACAGAAGAAGAACCAAGCAAACATTAATTATTATTCTCCAAGAAATGAAGAGAATAGCACTAGAGAGAACAATACCAATCAGTCTAGTCATAAGATAAGCACCTCAGAATATGAAGAAGCCCCAGACCTTGGACTAGAAACCTATGAAGTCACTACCTTTTATAGTGAGAGAGAAGGAATTGATACAATTATCTTAGACTCTAAAGTTCCTTTTGATGATCTTGCAGAGGAAGAAAGAATCCTCATGAGACAAATAGCCCTTATTAAGCAATTGAAGAGGGAAAAAGATCAAAAAAGTAAAAAACATGAGTAGAAGGATGTTGAAAAGTTAAGAAGAAGATCTTTGAGACATCAAGCTACAAGAAATGTTGAGAGATCTCGCAGAGACTAGGAAACTCCAAACACCCACAAAGATTTAGGTTGTCAAAACTTTAGAGATAAAGGAAAAAATAAAGTTATAGAAAATGAGGTTGAGGAGCAAAAAACTCACAAAAATCTGACTGAGCAAATGTGTAAATTAGACATAGACCTTGAAAATATTAAAAAAGAAAGAGAAACTATGGACAAAATGCTGGAGAAAGTTGAAGCTGAAGCTGCTACTATAGAGATGAAGAGAAAAATTGATTTCTTGCAATCTACTACTATGTCTTTTGCTGATACAGAGAATGCTACAACATCAAGAAGCAAGGCTTCTACTTTCAGAGACCATAGCAAAATATTTTCTCCTAAAGATACTAAAAAATTCCAAAGGATACCTCTTCCTATAGAAAGGTAAAAGAAAATTTCTTTCTTTGGAATTCTAGGTTACCCTAATGCAATACCAGAAGATATGGGAGAAAAACTTCCAAAATTTCCAAGAAATAATATTGTAACTTGTGAAGAGCATTTAATAAATTTTTTTGATGTTATAGATGATCTAAATATCAATCATGAGGATGTCCTGATGAATTTATTTATTCAATCTCTAGTAGAAGATGCTAGGGAATGGTTTAGGAGTCTTTCTCACAGTTCTGTAGGAACAATGGATGAAATGATTGATCTATTCAAGGATCAATATGGTGATAAGACTAATGAAGGATTTTTTCTCAATGAAATCAACAATATCAAGAAGAACTCAAATGAAGAATTAACTAAGTTCAATACAAGATTCTAGCGACCTATGCATAAGCTGTTTCAAAAAATAAAGTTGGATCAAAAGGTATGTCTTGCTACCTATCTCAATGCTTTTTATTCAAAAATGGGTTATGCACTTAGAGATAAGAACCCAAGAACCCTAACAGAAGCTTACAAAATAGCTGTAAATATAGAGATGAATAGGATGATATCAAGAAAATTGGGTAAAAGAGATGATCCTTTCTTTAGTAGGAGTAGTCAGAAGGAACCTGACTACAAAGAGTACAAAGCTCCACAAAATAATAAGCCATCCTATAATAATAACTATAACCAAAAAAATAGGATGCAAAACTATCCTTATGGTACCCAATTCAAAGATGGAAATCCTATTTCTCAACCAAGGAAAGACAAACCTGAGAATAGGACTCCTGATCCCCTACATAAAAATTCTATTCACATGTGCAATGATGACTTTTGGTGTGAGGCTTGTGAGGAACCACACAATCCTGATTTTTGCATTGTTTCCTTAGATTTAAAAGCAAATGAAGAGCAAGAACAGGATGAAAATGAGTTATGTGATTATAGTATGACTAATGATTATTCATGTCATGATATGGGTCCTGATGATGAGATTGAAAATCATGACATATATGGCTCACAAGGTAGAATGGAAGTTCATCAACAACAAATCTTATCAGATAGTGAGGAAGAAAGGGTTGATCACATAAGGTGTTATGCCCAAAACAGTTAGGAACTTGCAGTAGTAAGAAAAGACTCTGATGAAGAAAAGGCTAGGATTATTGTTGACCTAGTGAGTAAAGCAAGAAACAACTACCATTTAAGAAATAGAGTTGTGGGTGGTGTTGGTAGTCATGCATCAGGCATCTTCATTAAAGAAAATAAAACAGATGCCAAATATGTACCAAAAGGAAATGGACCTGGGGAAAATGTAAAAAAACCTAAGGTCAAAATAGTAAACAAAGCTATTGATCCAATGTACATATAGAAAATTCTAAAGAGAGAGAAGCAAGTTCTTCCTCCCCCAAAGTTGAAAATAAGAAATCTAAGAAGGAGGAGCCTGCTGTGAATATTCAGATAGAGGAAAACAATATTATTGTAGAAAATCCTAAAACCTTTGATGTAAAGTATAATCTAGTGTATATGGGATAGTGTTTATCTCAGATGAATGTGAAGGTCCCATTCCTAGAGATGATGAGAATAAAATAACACAAAGAGAAATTTTTTTTAGTGTTAAATAATCTATCACCAGTAAAACCTCAAAAAATAGAACATATTGAAAAGAAACTCAACGATAAGGGAAAGGAGCCCGAAGGGATGATTTTTGAGATCCCTCATATTTACTTAAACACAAATAATTCTGCATGGGTTGCTGACCCCTTTTTCTTGACATTGGTAATAAATGGAAAGATGCTAAAAAAATGCATGATAGACTCAGGAGCATCTAATGCAGTCATGCCGGTAGAAATTATGAGATCCATGGGTTTTCAAGTAGATACTCCTCATGGGAGGTGTCAAGCAATGGATTCAAGAGAAATCCTTGTTGTTGGAACCATTGAAGCCTTACCTTAGATATTATCCATATGCCCAGATACAGTGTTGACTATGAGTGTACTGGTAGTTGATATTCCACCACATTATGGCATGTTGCTATCCAGAAAATGGAGTGCTTCAATGGGGGGCAATATTCAGTGTGACTTGTCCTATGATACTTTCAATATAGAAGGATATAATGTAAAGGTTTCTAGAGAAGGTAGAACACCTCATATGATAGAGTTACATGAGGATAATGATATTAATTACTCTGTTGATATTGACATGGAAAATTTCAGAATCAACAGGAGTGCTCACCAATGTGAAAATGTTGATCCTTTGGTGAAAGAGTTATCTACATAGAGTGATGGTTTATTGAAAATGTATTTTGATGGAGCATGTTCAAAAGAAGGATCAAGAGCTAGAGTTCTATTTATATCTCCATCAGGTACCATATTCAAATATTCTTTTCTGCTATCTTTTCAGTGTACAAATAATACAACAGAGTATGAAGCTTTGTTTCTAGGGCTAGACATTGCTACTAAACATGGTATAAAATGTTTAAAAGTTTATGGTGACTCAGAGTTAGTAGTATCCCAAGTAAGGTCCAAATATGATGTAAATAATGATAGACTCAAGATGTATAGGAATTCTATTTGGGACCAAATCAAATTTTTTGATGCCTTCAATGTAAATTGGATAGAAAGGTCTAAAAAAATTATGGAAGATTTCTTGGTTAATGTTGCTTTTAAAACTAATGATTTTACCTTAAATGAGGTATCAATTGTTGAGGTTGAGGATGACTAAGATATCCTTAGATTTATTCAATGCCTTGATCATTATAAAGACCAAGAAATAGATTGCAATAATTTTCTTGAGGTAATTGATGCTAAGGATTATATACTGGGGGATGAGGTTGTCCAACTCAGCTCTAACCAGATTCCTAAGGGATTGGTAGAACTAGAGGCATTGTTTACAAATCAAAGTAAACATAAATCAGGAATAAGCAATACCAAGATTGAGGATTTAGAGGAGATAAATTTGGGATCACAGACCACTCCTCAAATAGTTTATATTGGAAAAGGACTGGATTCTCATGTCAGAACCAACCTAATAAAATTACTAAGAAAACATAAGCATGTTTTTGCATGGTCATATGAAGATTTAAAAGCTTATAGAGAAGACCTTTTCCAGCATGAAATCCCACTCAAAATAGATATGAAACCATTCGGGAAAAAATAGATACCTATTAATCCACTGTTGGCTCCCAAGATGCAATAGGAATTGATGAAAGTAAAGGATGCTGGAATTATCTAGCATACCAGACATTCAACCTGGGTCTCAAACCTAGTACCAGTGAGAAAAAAGAATGGTGATATAAGAAATCTAAACATTGCTTCTTTGAAAGACAATTATTCTCTACCAAATATGGAAGCAATGTTGCATAAGGTTACTAATTGTGAATTGTTATCAATGATGGATGGCTTTTTAGGCTACAAACCAGGTACTTGTAAAAGAGTCAGAACAATTTAAGACTGAATTTACTACTCCATGGGGAACTTATGTATATGTCAGAATGCCATTTGGATTAATAAATGCAGGAGCAACTTTCCAGAGAGCTATGGAAGTATAATTTAAGGAGTTTATTGATTTATTCATGGTTATCTACCAAGATTATTTGATTGCATTTTCTAAAAAGGTAGGGGATCACTGTGAACATCTAAAAAAAAATTTCAACAAAGCTTTAGAATAAGGTGTTTCACTAAATCCTAGAAAATGTCAATTTGTAGTCACAAAAGGAAAGTTATTGGGAAATACAGTGTCCAAAGATGGAGTAAGGATAAACCCTAAGAGAATAGAATCTATTCAAAAGGTCACTGCTCCTAAGAATATAAAAGGTGTGCAATCTTTAATTTTGTCAGAAGATTCATTGCCAATTTTGCTGAAATTGTCAAGTCAATTATCAAGTTACTAAAGAAAGATGCAAAGTTCTAGTGGAATGAAGAAGCTTAGTTAGCATTTGGAAAAATTAAGAAATTAGTACAAGAGGCCCTTGTTTTAAAATCTCCTAATTACAATAAGCCATTTTCTTTGTTCTCATTTGCATCTTCTTGTACTATTGATGCTAATTTACTTCAGAAGGATGAGGAGGGATTTGAACATCCAATTGCATTCTTTAGAAAATCTCTGCAAGCTACATAATTAAACTATGAAATGATTGAGAAGTAGACATATGCATTGGTAAAAGTTGTTAAATCATTTAGACCTTACTTAGTTTGTGCTAAAGTTCTTGCATATGTTCCTCATTTAATAGTAAAAGATATTCTTACCCAATTAGAAGTGACTGGTAAGAGAAGTAAATGGATTAACAAAATTCAAGAATTTAACCTAGAAATCCATATTAAAAAATTGGTTAGAGGACAAGGTCTAGAAAAAATGATGACAGAAGAAAACCTAGACTTGGTACAAGTGAATAATTTAGTGATGCAAGATTCAACAGTCACAAGTATTGAAAGACAACCATTCTATGTTGATATCATGCATTACCTTAAGAATGCCAAGTGTCCTAAAACCATGTCAGATAATCAAAAGAGGAGTATTAAACTACAATCTCAAAAGTACACCTTAGTTCAAGGAGCTCTATATTGGAAAGACAGAAATGGTGTACTTCTGTTGTGTTTAGATAAAAACCAACATGAGAAGGTACTAATTGAAATGCATGCAGGAATATGTGGTGGGCATTTTTCTGCCAAGACCATAACTCATAATATTTTAAGGGATGGATGTTAATGGCCTGGTGTATTTAAAGATACTCTTGCATTTGTGAGAAAATGTGAACCTTGCCAAAGGTTCTCAAACAAATTGAAGTTCTCCAGTGCCCTGTTGCTGAACCCTATGAGTCCTCAAGAACCTTTTTCAATGTGGGGTATTGATTTTATTGGAGAATATTTAGAGAAATCTAGTGGACACAATTGGATACTGGTTACCACTAACTATTTTACAAAGTGGATTGAAGGTATTCCCACTAAAAAAGAAACAAGCAGAGTGGTTATTGAGTTTTTACTAGAAAATATTTTAACCAAATTTGGTGTCCCTGCCAAGCTAGTTATGGATAATGCTATGTGTTTTAGATCTGATGAGATCAAGGATTTCTGCAATGAATATGGGATCATAATGTCTTATTCATCCCCACATCATCCTCAGGATAATGGCCAGGTGGAATCTAGCAATAAAAGAATTATGAAGATTTTAAAGAAAACCTTAGAAAGGAACAAAAGAGCTTGACACACAAAGCTAAAATTATCTCTATGGGCTGATAGGATAACAATCAAGAAAGACACTAGTAAGTCACCATTTGAGCTTATGTATGGTTTACAGTCTAGGATTCCTATGAATAATTTATTACTTGTACACAAGTTTATCCAAGAAGAAGAGCTAGAAATCTCTGACCTATTAGAATAGTCCCAAAGGATAACTGAGAGGGGGGGGTGAATCAGTTATCAGCTAATTATATTCTTTTATTTTATTAATTCCAAAATACAATAAAGTAAATGCACATTTAGATAACACAATAGACAACACCACAATTTGGTTACAGGGAAACCAAATGGTAAAAACCCCAATGGGAATTAACACCCACAATGAACTATACTTGTTTATAATAATCCCTATTAGAAGATCTCGCAACCCTGTTAGGAGTTGTTCTTTACAATGCAATAAGTATAGTGACCTAGTTAAGGGTCTGACCCTGTTAGGAGTCTTTTACAAATAACTTGGTTAAGGGTGAGGACTCACTGTCCAAAAGCTCACTTCTTCAATGGTGAAGGCTACAACCTTCTATAGAACAGATATGCACTATATCTAATGATGAATTGTAGAGTAGACTTGCTATCTTGATTATTTCTAGTGTATTGTAATCTTTCACTTCTTCTTCACATAGATCCTTGATGAATGAAATACAACTGATATTATTCTCTATACATTTCCTATCTCTTAGCTTATCATTCACACTTAGCATTTCACAAATGACTTGCTATAAGTATCTTCCTCAAAGTATGAGATCATGGGACATGTTAGAAAACTGTTCATAACATCCTTTCCGGCTTTACTAATCATGCAAGCATAATTACAACTGCACAATATAAACTGAATAGACACGACGCTTCACTAAGTCAGCCTCACCAAATTAACTCTAACTTTGCAATCTTGTTGAAACACGTTTGGTTCCTTTGGATAACTAACTTCAACTCATAACTAATCTTGAATATATACAAGCATATCCCAAAGATAGGCACAACTCAATAACTAATACAATATGTCGGCTTTGTACAAACAAGATCCAAAAATTGTAACTGCCACAAAACAAATTTGCACAACATAACTAAAACTTCATATCTGATTCTGCATGTATGAGAAAAACATCAACAACATGTCTACCACAAGAATATAACTACACAAGGCTTCATATCATCATTCTGATAAGTACATACAGATCACTGCTGTATATTATATGTTGTCATCAATGACAAACATACAATCAACTAGATGCCAGAAGTAAATCTCCAACAATCTCCCCCTTTGACATTGATGGAAACATATGATATTGAAAACATCTTTAGCACATGGTGTCTTCTTTCTTTTTACAATCTTCTCAATATCCTCATCAAAGATTCCTCTACACTGTTGTAGCTCCTCTAACTATTTTTATACTCCCCTAGAGTATATGCTCCCCCTTACTATATACTCCCCCTTTGACATCAATGAAAAAGGGTGCCATAAGAAAATAGGCACATGTACTACTCCATGTACTACTCCAAAAGTAGAGTAGTCAACCATTCATCACTCACTCTGGATTGATGTTCTTGCTACTTTATCTAATTAGACTTAGGAGAGGGAATTACTCCCAACTTCTTTCTGAGATACTCAAAAGTATCTTTTGATAAAGGCTTTGTGAAAATATTTTCCAAATGTTCTTTGGTGCTCACATAGTCCAATTTTACTTCATTATCTACAACCTTTTCTCTAAGAAAATGGTATTTAATGTCAATGTGCTTTGTCTTTGCATGCATCATAGGGTTCTTGGACATGTTGATAGTACTGGTGTTATCATAGTGAATAACAATAGGATAGTCAACCTGTATACCAAAATCTTTAACTATCTACTTGATCCAAACCATTTTTGAACAATTCAATGTTGCTGCAACATATTCAGCTTCTTCTGTCGACTAAGAGATATAATTTTTCTTCTTGCTTATCCAAGAAACCAACCTATCTCCAAGAAATACTACTCCTCCAGAAGTACTCTTCCTATCATCAAGAAAACCTGCCCAATCTACATCTATATACATATGAAGTTGTACATTATTTGATTTAGGAAACCATAAACCATAGTCTATAGTTCCCTTTAGATATTTGAATATTCTCTTTATTGACATTAGGTGATTCTATTTTGGTTCAGCTGCAAATCTTCCAACAATGCCAACTACATTAGATATGTCTAGTATAGACTGAGTAAGATATATAAGTTTTCCAATCATAGACTTATACAATGTCTTTTCAACTGCTGTGGAGTCATCTTCTTTAGAAAGCTTGCTTCCTATTATCACAGGAGTGCATACTGGCTTACAGTCTTCCATCTTGAAAGTCTTCAGTATTTCCTTCACATTTTTGGACTGATTTATGAATATTCCTTTATCTGTCTACTTTACGTTCAATCCCAAAAAATATTTTATAGGACCAATCATGCTCATTTCAAATTCATTCTGCATTTATTTTGCAAATTCTACACTAAGCTTGTCATTACCTCCAAAGATAATGTCATCAAAAAATATGGCAACAAGTAATAGTCCATCAGGTGTCTCTCTTATGAATAGGTTACAATCTGCTGCTCCTTTCTTAAATCCAATCTTGGTAAGATAACCATCTAGTCTCTCATACCAAGCTCTTGGGGCCTTTTTAACTCCATAGAGTGCTTTCTTCAATCTGCATTCCATGTCTGGCTTATTTGATAGATTAAATCCTTCAGGCTGTTCTATGTAGACTTCTTCCTTCAAGCCACCATTCAGAAAGGTAGATTTAACATCCATTTGATATACTTTGAAGTCTTTGAATGTTGCATAGGCCAAGAATAAATTAATGGCTTCTAATCTTCTCACAGGGGCAAATGTGTCAGTGTAATCTATCCCTTCCCTCTGTGCATATCCTTTACACACTAGTCTTTCTTTGTTTTTGACCATTGTACTATCTTCATTCATCTTGTTCCTGAATACCCACTTTGTTCCAATCACATTTTTTTCACTAAGTCTAAGATCCAATTCTCATGTGTCATTTTTTTATTATTTGATCTAATTCTTCTTCCATTTCTTTCTACTAATCAGAATCCTTGCAAGCATCTTCAACATTTAAAGGTTCAATCTGTGAAAGTAAACATACCTCTTCATCCAATGTTAACCTTTTTTCTTTTGATCTAGTCAAAACACTGCTGCTCTGATCTCCAATGATATCATCTTTTGAATGATACCTAGATGTGAACTTTGAAACTTTTGGTGTAACATCCTCATCTATAATCTATGATACTTCTTCGCTTGATTCAAGTTCATTACATGAAACATCTATGAAATCAAACATTTTTCAATAACAGTGTCTTTACTGCTAGGCATGGGTTCATCTTCAATCATAGGTGCATATTCATAGTACCTTTCTTGAACCATGAACTTCTCATCAATCTTTACATGAGTACTTTCAATTATCTTCTTTAATCTCAAATTAAAACATCTGTATGCTTTTCTTTTAGTAGAGTAACCAAGGAAAATACCTTCATCGCTTCTAGCATCAAACTTACCAACACCATCATCTCTCTTGATGTAGCACTTGCTGTGAAATATTTTGAAGTATTTTACTGTAGGTACATTACCAAACCAAAGTTCATAAGGTGTCTTATCCATGCCTAGCCTTAGTTGTGTTATGTTGATAGTATAGACTGTTGTATTGACTACGTCTCTCCAATAGGTGTGCGCAACTTTTCCTTCAATCATCATAGTGTGCGCTATGTCAAGTATTATCCTGTTCCTTCTTTCTACTATCCCATTCTACTGTGGGATTCTGGGTGCACTCAACTGTCTTTTAATTTCATGTTCTTCACAGTAGTCATAAAACTGGTCCAAGGTAAATTCTCCTCCTCTATCTAATCTCAGACACTTTAGTTTTAATCTAGATTCATTCTCCACTTTGGCTTTGAATATTTTGAACTTCTCAAAGGCTTCATACTTCTCCTTTAAGAATGCAACCACATCATCCTTGAAAAGTCATCAACAAAAAAAATGAAATACCTTTCTTAGTAGTATGATCTTGTTTGAGTAGGACCACATAGATCTGTATGAGCTAGGTCTAACTTGTTTTCAGCTGAATTCTGCTTGCTTCTAAAAGAACTCCTTACATGCTTTCCCATAAAAAATTCCCTACACATTGTGTCAACTAGTATTGCAATACTTGGAAGGTCTCTAACTACCTTGACATTTCTTATCTTTACTATATTATCAAAATTGATATGACAGAGTCTCTTGTGCCATAACCAACTGTCATCTACTTTTTCAAAAAAACAACTTACATCTAAATTGAGCTGAAAAACATTACCTTTTGTCTTTGATCCTGAAGCAATCATGTCTCCTTCTTTGTTGTTAATAATGCATTTATTTTCTTTGAATTCCAAATGATAACCTTTTCCAAGTAGCTTTCCAACACTTAGTAAATTGTGATGTAATCCATCAACATAGAGAACATCATCTATCTTGTTCTTTCCATCCAGGGTGATAGATTCTCTACCAATGATAGGTTTAGGAGTGTTATCTCCAAATCTAACCATACCACCTTTGTACTTGTCTAGATGAACAAATTTGTCTTTATCACATGTCATGTGATGAGAGCATCCGGTGTCAATGATCCAATCAGTTCTGATGTCTGCTTTGGGAATTAGGGCTAATTCTTGTGCTTCCTTTTCATTTTCAATGTCCATTTCCTCAAGAACTTTTTCCATGTCTTTAAGGGAAACAAATCCAATTTCATCTTCTCCTGAATCTTCATCAGTTACACCTTCTTTAGCATGATAGCATTCCTTCCTGTATTTAGGTTTGTAATCAGATCTGAATTTCTTTACTCTTGTAGGACACTTGGATGCAAAGTGACTGATCTTGTTGCATGAAAAACATTTGAATGGAAGTTTTCCTTCATATTTTCCTTTGCCTTTCTTTTCTCTTTTAGCAATCATGGCTATGATTTATTCTAGTTCTTCATCAACTTCTTCATCTCATTATTGCTAGAGATTTGAGATTTCTTACCATGAACTAAAGCTTTGAAGGCTGTTTCACTTTTGGGTTCAGTCTTCAATCTTGATATCTCAAATGCAAAGATTTTACTAATCAAATTTTCTCTCTTGAAGTCTTGTGAAAATTGCATGGTTTTCTCTAGAATACTGTTCTTGTTCTCATAGTCTGATGTTAAAGTAGTCAACAACTTATCCATTATATCTTCTTCTAATATTTCTCCACCATTGTTTCTGATTCCATAAACTGCTTCATTTATCCTCTGATTGTAAGCTCTGATGTTCTCTTCAGGTAACATCTCAAGGTTGTTGCATTTCTTTTTCCATGTCTTCCTACATGAATTCTTTGCTTGAACATCTCCTTCAAACATGTCTTCCAAATACTTCCATATTATGTATGCCTTGTCTAGCTTCTTGATCTCAGAGAATTCACTGTCAAATAGTGCGCTTATGATGGCTTCTTTGGCAACTGCATTAGCTATGAATGTATCCTTCTGTTTACTAGTAGCATCATCTCTTGATAGGTCTTTTAGAGAGGGAATAACAACTTCTTGTGTGGCTATCTCAAAGATGTCAAAACCAACACACTGTAGATGTGTTATCATTTTGTTCTTCCAATCCAGATAATTTTCTCCATTGAACTTAGGACTCTGTTTTCTGAAGTATGCCATCTGATCTACCTTAAGCTGTTATAATTTCTCTTCAAGGCACTTGGCTCTAATACCAATTGTTAGAATAGTCCCAAAGGATAAATAAGAGGGACGGGTGAATCAATTATTAGCTAATTATATTATTTTCTTTTATTAACTTCAGAATACAATAAATTAAATGCACATTCAGATAACACAATAGACAACACCATAATTTGGTTACGGGGAAACCAAATGGTAAAAACCCCAATGGGAATTAACATCCATAATGAACTATACTTGTTTATGATAATCCTTGTTAGAATATCTTGCAACCCTATTGGGAGTTGTTCTTTACAATGCAATAAGTATAGTGACCTGGTTAAGGGTCTGACCCTGTTAGGATTCTTTTACAAATAACCCAGTTAAGGGTGAGGACTCACTATCCAAAAGCTCACTACTTCAATGGTGAAGGATAAAAACTTCTATAGAATAGATATACACTATATCTAATGATGAACTATAGAGTAGACCTGCTATCTTGATCAGTTCTAGTGTATTTTAATCTTTCACTTCTTCTTCACATAGATCCTTGATGAATGAAACACAACTGATATTCTTCTCTGTACATTTTCTGTCTCTTATCGTATCATTCACACTTAGCATTTCACAAATGACTTGCTATAAGTATCTTCCTCAAAGTATGAGATCATGGGACCTATTAGACAACTCTTCATAACATCCTTGTCGGCTTTACTAATCACGTGAGCATAATTACAACCGTGCAATATCAATTAAATAAACGCAACGCTTCACTAAGTCAGCCTCACAAAATTAACTCTAACTTTACCATCTTGTTGAAACACTTTTGGTGTCTTTGGATAACTAAATTCAACTCATAACTAATCTTGAATATACAAATGCATATCCTGAAGATAGGCGCAACTCAAGAACTAATGCAATATGTCGGCTCTATACATACAAGCTCTATAAACTGTAACTACCACAAAACATAGTTGCACAACATAACTGAAACTTCATATCTGAGTATGCGTGTATGAAAAAAACATCAACAACATGTCTACCACAAGAATATAACTGCGTAAGGCTTGATATCATCATTCTCATAAGTACATATAGATCACTGTTGTATATTATATGTTGTCAGCAGTGACAAACATACAATCAACTAGCTGCCAGAAGTAGATCTCCAACATGACCCAATGAAAGAAAGAATAATGCAACTAGCTGAAATTGATGAAATTAGAAGAGAAGGTTAGAAAGTGAATATAAATCTGCAATAAAAGATGAAGTATCTTTTTAATAAGAGAGTAGGTTGTAGAAAATTTATACTTGGTGATCTTGTAATCCAATGGAATGTAAGAGTAGAGGATAAAGGGAAGAATAAAAAATTTGAATCCTTATGGCTTGGTCCCTTTATTGTTTCCTAGAGCTTTGGTAAAGATTCCTATATCTTGAAGAAAATGAATTAAGAATAATATGAATTGCAAGTGCATGGGCAGTTCTTGAAGCCTTTTTTCTATTGAAAAATATAGTTTTATGCACAGTAAATATTTTTGTATTATTTGTAAATAGGTGTGTTTCTTTCAGTTGTGTGTTTCTTTCTGCAATAGGTTAGTCAACGTCTTTGAAGTGGTCTAAAAATAGAAATTCTATGGTTCTTGATATAAAATTGCGTTTACACATCCTTAGATAGAGCCACTGTTGGTTGTATTTCTTGTTTGTAGTCTGCCCAGTAAAATTTTGAAGTTGCCAATCATTTCTGTGATCAAGAGTTGAAAATCATGTCTAAAATTGTTTAAATACTTCTGCAAATGATGATTTTAGCAACAAACCTAGTGAAAATATGCAAAAAACCCTAAGTCCTAGGTTTGCTTCTGTTCAAAAATGGCTAAAAACCCTAATATCTCAGTCATGTTTCTATTTTGAAGTTACTTTTTTGTAACTTAAGTCTTTAATAAATCACATGCTTTTAAATTTAGTCGCTTAGTCTCGTAAAGCCAAAAGAATATTCCATTATGTTTAGAGACTTAGCGGAAAGGATTTGGTGCATTATCTCCCAATGGAAAAGAATATACCTTAGATGTCATGAGACTTGGTGACAACCATCCATCTTAAGTCAAATCCAATAGTGGTCAGGTTGTCTCGTTATAAACTCCGTAGTTAGAAAATTATTCAGCGACACTGAGTTATTTTAGTCACGAAGTCTCCTAAACAAACCTGAGTTAGATGTCGATTTCATTATTAATGTTTTCACTTGGTCATGGAATAAATCAAGAGTTAAGTTAAAATTCATGAGACTTGGTGGCAACTATTTGATAGAGGAAGATCCAACAATAGTCATGAGGTCATTGTAAAAGTTTGAAAAGTCAAAAGTGATCTGGCGATTAGGATACAAAAGGAGAATTGAGACACGTGTTTATCAGTCATGTAGTCTCTAATAAAAGTTTAAAATGAAGAGTACATTTGGTGACTTTGAGATATTAGTCACGAATTCTCATAAAAATTAGGGTTTTCTTTGAAGATTTGGAGACTCAGCGTCGATCGTCAGATGCATGTAAAAGATGATCAATGGTGGTCGGAATATCTCCAGATGAAAATAATAAAGGTAAAATTATTTTGCAATTAAGAGATAAGCCTTAGTCGCATTGTCTCCAAATAAAATACGAGTCAAAATATTAGCTTAGCGAAAAAGAGATTACACAATCGCCAAGTCTCCTGACTAAACCAAGGATAAAGATCAATTGACTAGAAGCTTTTGTTGTGGAGTCTCTGAATGAACATGGGTTAAGTGAATTCATATGGCAACAAGGAGATAACTATTGATTAGAAAGATGATCATGTGGTAGTCGCTAAGTCTCGATATGAACCACAGTTAAGAATAAATTTCAGTGACAAGGAGATTACACAGTTGTGAGGTTGCTATAAGAGAACTAGAGTTGAAGTAAAGAATTTTCTTCAGCACCAGGATGTACAGTTGCCAGCTAATAGAAATGAAGATATTTATGACAAGTGTGTCAAAAAGTTTTTGATATGTATGAGAGATAGCCAAGCAGATCGAGTTTGGATCCTGTTTGAATATAATATGGTTTTTTATTCAAAAAGCACACATTCATATTTGATTTCCTATCACTTTTAGAGGCTACAGATATAATAGGAATTGATTTTGCAGCATGAGGAATTGAAGCCAAAAGTGATGGAATCACAATTATATGAATTATACATTGATGATTCAGAGATAAATAAAGGTTACCGTTAATCATTGTTCCTTACCAGGATTTTATTGTTTTCAGAGCAAGAATTTGCTAAGTTATTAGTGTGTGCAAAAAACAGAGCTTCTTGAATTTTCAGAGTGAAACAAGCCAATTTTCAATCTAGAATTTGAGGAATTCAGGTGGTTATCAGTGCTCCAGGATAAATTGAGTGATTCATAGTTGAAAGTGTGTGATCTGGAGATAGATTTGACTCAATATCAGTGAGATAAATTGGAACAGAATAGTGGAAAAAATGAGTCAAGCAATGAGTGTGGCTTATACCAGTGGAAGAAGTGGTGATGTTGATGATGAAATGAAAGGGAAGCAGAACTACTCAGATGAATTCATCACTCTGTTGCCTAGATCAAGTCAAAACATAAAGGTAAATTTTGACACTCTCATAGATGATTTGTCATATATTAGAGATGCCAAAACTCCAGGTTCTTCTAGTTTTTCCCTTTTCAATTACTTTTTAGAAATACTAATGAAGCTGTGCCAATCTCAAACCCATGGACCTCTAGACTATACAAGTTAGTGGTCCCTGATATCTTTGTAGATGTTGATTTCATCTTAGAGATGGCCAGTAGGTATGATGCCCTAGCCAAAACCATAAAAAGGGATGATGGGAAAGCCCTAGTAACCCTAGATAGGAAATCATTCATGAAGGCATTCAATGTATATCATCCAATGGCCACAAAGATAAATTTGAAGAGTTTAGAGAACATGTATACAAGATACTCTGGCATTGCATCAAAATTGATCCAAGAATATCATGTACCAAGAAGAATAAAGAATTGCATTGCACCTATCCTGGCGACTGTTCCCTATTACTACAAAGACCTTAACTTCTATATGAAGTACATTTTATATGCATTGTGTAGAGTGTTGGGAAAGGATGGAGGGCCTGAAAGAATAAACTTAGATATTCTTATGATGGTCCTAGATATGCAGATTCCTCATACTAGTACAAAATTTGATTATATTTAGTATATAATCAATCAAATGCATCAAGGGTTTATTGGTATCCAAAACAAGGAGAAAATCCCTAAATCCATGCATTATTCCATTTTAATGCTTTTGATTTTGTACTAAAACTTTCCTATCATGAATTTCAAGTATTTGAGGCCTCAAAGGTTTCATCAGAATCAGGCCAACCCCATTCAATTTTGGTTGAGAGTGTCGAACTACACCTATAGAGAACAAGAATTCTGTGCTTTTGAGAACTGGATAGTATATCCAATACTTAAGTGTCTAGGTGTAAATAAGACTAGATTGCCAATAAATGTTCTATAGCTAGTAAGGCCATGCCAATATGTTGATAAGTGGCTAGGAGACCACAAATGGGGGGTTTCTATTATGAGAAGAATTTCACTTTAATCAGGGTGTATGGTTGTACTCACCCACCACATGTTCTACCATTCCATGTGCCACCTAGAATTGTAGCAATGGAGTTTATTAGATAGTTGATTTTGACAGAAAGAGAGCACCTGGCTCCTCATAGGAAGGGAACATTCACCCCCAGATAGTTCAGAATCTACAATTTTCTAATTGGTAAAAGGACAATTGATCCAGTAAATAACTGGACAAGCCATTATAGAATGAATGTAGCCTTGTATAGGTACATTGATATAGAAGGCTTTATACTGAGTTTGAAGAAGCTCCTAACACCCACCATTCCTTATACAAAAGAAAATGAGGAATGTATGGAGGAAGAACTCATTAGGAATATACTGGAGGATGAGGAGGTCGATCAAAGGGTCAAAAAATTTAATGAATTGATGGACTTGAAGAGGAAAGTGAAGAGAAAAGACATGTCTTTTGGGGGTTTCTTCCCAAATTTTCCATATTTAAAAAGGCTTTATGCCATGGTTGAGTCCTATAATCTATTTTGAAATTAACTTGAAGATGCACTTGTAGTGCTAGAAAAGAGCCATAAGGGGCATTCATCATCAGAGTATAGTGAGGACAGTGATGAGGAGTCTTCAGTTCCAAGCTCCCCTCTAGTAAATCATGCATTTTTTGAAGAACAGGAAGCTAAGGGAAAGAATATAATTGACCTAACAGAGGTCCTAGAGACTGAGGTCACTAATGAGCTCCCACCAAAGAAACAAAGAATAGAAGTAGGGGAGCCATAACAGAAAAAGGAGAAGAAAAAAGATAGAATTGGTGCTCTTATCATTGGTGATAGAGCTTATGACCATCAGCTAAGGAAGCAGATAAGAGTAGGAAAGAAGCTATAGAAAGATGATGAAGAGGAAATAGATTTACCTCTTATGACATGCATTGATGAGAGATTGCTACACCAGGAACAATTCTTAAAAGATGATAATTTTATTAAAACAAAAGAGTTCAAAGAATTTCTCATCTGGAACAAACAAAAACAAGTAGGTGCACAACTGCAATCAGCAGGTGGAGATCCAGTGACCAGTGAGGATTTACAAGTATTGCAGGATTATGATCTTGATTTAGAGTAGATCACACCAGAGGAAGCAAGGAAACTGGTAAAATCTAGTGGGATGTTATTGGTAGAAGGATGGGACTTGGCCTCTTCCTTCATAATAGATCAGATAAGGAAAAAACTTCATGTCAAGTTATCATTAGAAATACATGTTGGAGAGATAATCAGAGGATTTAGATACAATCCAAAGTCCCAGGCCCTAGAAATGTGGAGCTTAGCTCCAAAAGATCATAAGACTTCATTGTTAAACATAAAAGAGAAGATGGAAGGGAACAAGATCATTTGGTCTATTTAAAACACTGGAGACTTGGAAATTTCCCAAGATCTCACCCATTCTTCACAGTTGAAAGAGGCTAAGGCTATCCAAATGTCTAAAAGATTCAATAAATTGATTATTGAAACTAGTGACATAGTTAAGGATAAAGAATTGGATCTAATGAAGATCAAAGCACAAGAGAAGATGATAGAAGAATTGAAACAGAAACTGTTAGATATTCCTGAAGTTTCCCCTACAACACCAAAAGAGGTATAGGATGTAGAGATTTAGATAGAAGAAACAAAGCATTCATCAATAGAAACTGGGCAAGGGATTAGTGAGCACAACAATGTTATTTTGGGTGCATTGAATAAAGTTTTGAAACATAGGGTTAATATAATAAAGGATAAGGTATACATAGTATATGGTGCTTATAGAAAATTTCCAGGTCTGCAAATAGAAGTTAACAATTTTGTCCAAATTTTGAACCCATATTATGCAACATGGTCAGGGAGAGCATGATTGTTTGAAAGGTTGGCATCTTTGCAACCACATAGATCAGACCTACCAGAGGTGGTAACCCAAGTTGGGGTTGAGATAGAGAAGATAGTAGCCACCTTGTTCTTTTTCATAGGAAAGGCTAATCAGATTGAGGCAAGGTTAAACATGTTTGGGCCTAGTTACAATAGATTTGTGCCTCTAATTAGATCAGAAGATAATCAGATGAAGCCACTAGGGGTATGGGGCTCAGAATTTGACACTGTTTTACCTAGTAAAGAGGTTTATGTTTTTGACAAGGGATAACTAGATATGGAAAGATATAATAAGATTTTGTATGAATCAATTAAGGTAGAAAAAAATTGCAATAAATTCATCACAAATGTCAAGAGTATTACTGATGCCAGGTGGGAGAGACAGAAGACCTAGTTGGAAAACATATATAGCTTTGAATGGCCAAAAGAAAAAGACGTTAAAGCATGGGATATATTAACAAAGCCCAAGAAGAAAAATCCTTTCACTGTTGACCTGGACATAATGGATGAAGAATAGGAGGACACATGGCACCTGCTCTTTGAGCACATGAAGGTTACCTATCTAGAAGACTAGTGTAGGTTAGCCTATAATAGTGGTCACTAAATCTCGTTGCAAATATCAGATGTTATCTTGAACATATATAGACAAAGATGCCAAAGATCACAAGAAGACAAAGAACAAATCAGATCTTATTCTTCATTTTTGTCCATCCACTACTTAGTTCTTTCCTGTATTTTGTCCTTTCTATATTTTAGGGTTAGGTCTTAAAACCATCTAAAGCTTGTTGCATCCTTACTTCTAAAGGAATCCAAGATGGTTTTATCCTATAAATAGAACTCATTGTAACATTTTTAAACATGATGGAATAGAATTACAAGGAAGACTACTAAAATTTGTCTGAGCCTCTTTACTTTTTTGTCTATATGAATATATTTGAAGCATGAAGACATTAATATAATATATTACATCTTGGTTGTCTCTTTTCATTTCTGTTATAGTTCTTGTATGTTTATTTGTAAGGCACTTAGACATACTGATCACAAGGTGGTTGTGTAGTCATTTGTGAGCTCCTTTAAGGTAGGATTAATTATTTTAAATGACCCCAGAGAACTTAGAATTAATTTAAGGATTTGATGATAGAGTTATAGAACTAGAGGATAATCTGTAAGGCATTTTATCTTTGTTGCAAGTATTTCATTAATCACCTTATTATGGATTTATACCAGATATTGACTCTATAGCCCAAAGGATCAAGCACTGGTTTATAGTTTGTCAAGTAATTGTTCATTATCCAATATTTTAAATTACTCAATCATTCACACACCAATCATATATTCAATTCAATTAATTGTATTTAAAGAATATAGTTTAGTTTGTTTATTCCTTGAAGAGAGGATCATTAGGTTAACCCTCCTAAAATCAAAAGGAAGAAGGATGAGAATCCTTATTACCTTACTATTTGTTGTTGTCAAGTTATTGGTTTGGCTTATTAAGCTCTGTATTAGATTATTTATAGTCATTTGCATGGTTATTTATTTATTTATTGGTACAGTAAAAGCCATTCAACAAGTTAGTAAGAAGACATAATCCATAATAATAGATATTGTCGGTCAGTAATCATTCAAAGGTAATACCTGCTTGAGTCAGTAGATCTCAAAAAAGAAGGAGGGGGTAATAGTTTCCCCAGATATTATCAAAACCCTCATCAATTAGATATTTCTTGTTCTTGAATCAGTTATTTCAAATTTGGGAGTCATAGAGTTAAAAAAAAAATCAAGCATTTTGAGGTTCAGCAAGGAAAATCCCAAATAGGAGCAATGCCTCATAGGCTAGATTGATTGCATCTTTTGATTGAGGATTTACGCCTACCTTTGATCCGCTTTGAAGCTACTTTCTATTTACCTACCTTTTGACTTGTTGACGATGACATCAACAAAGACATGTGGCACTCAGGTACAATGCCTTAATGGTTAGATCTCAATCACTTTTTCTTTAAGGCAATATGTCAATCGTTAGATTTTATTCAACTTGGCTTCACTTTACCTTAATTACCTTGTCGTTGAGATGGACCCACTGAGACACATGGCACGATGTCATAATGCCTTGATGGTGAGATTTTGATTAACTTTGCTTTGAGTCTTTATGCAGACCGTTAGATCTTTCTGAAGTTGAACTACCTTTAACCTTTTAGCTCAAGGAAGATGTGGTCCCACCATCTACCACTTTTTAGATAGGTGCAATGCCTTGATAGATAGATTAAATGCATCTTGAGATGAAGGAATCACACAAGCCATAGGATTAAAATAGACATTTTTGACAGATGTAAAAGGTAAATTATTTTTGGGCATGAAGACTTAGGAAATATTTAAAACCCCACTAGGAAAATACCTTAGGAAATAACATGGCCCTGCCAATGATGATTTAGAAGATATGACATAAGCAACTTAAGTTACATAAAAAGTAACTTCATTTTATGAAATCTCATGAGAATTTAGGGTTTAAGAAATATTTTTGCAAAGAAGACTTAGGGCTTTAGGCTAGAGACCTAGTAAAATTTGCAGAGACCAGAGGAAAAGGTATGGAGACATTAAAATTTTGAATGGGTCTAAAAATTGCTCTATTTGGGGATGCATGCCTCTTGTAGCTATGACAAGGATTCAGGAGATTTTTGGGATAAGAAGACCACCTACTAAAAAAAGAAACCTAAGCTAAAATAGAAAAACACAGAAAGAATATATACAACTTACTTATTCATAGATTTTTTATACTTCAAGAAAAGTAGAACTTCAGGAACTGTCCATGACCCAGCAATTCCCAAATATTTGTAGTTAAATCCTTCAAAATAAATGAATTAGAACCCCACCTGCCATGAATTATGTATGGGCCTAGCCAAATAGGATCAAATTTTCCATGTTTTCCTTTGTCCTCTATTCTAACATTCCACATTAAAACCAGATCATCAAGATCAAATTTTCTAGCAGTAGTTCTTTTGTTAAATAGATTCTTGCATTGTAGTTGTAGTTTGACATTCATGTCAGGTGGTTCCCTTCATGACTCATCAAGCTGTATCAAATCCTCCAATATGATCCTCATATCATCTTCTAAGTCATCATTATATTCTTGGATAAATTTATACATCTGCAATAAATTATTTTGTGGTAATCTGGCATGAATACCATAAACTAAGCCAAAAGGTGCACATCTAATAGCCTTCTTCACTATTACTCTATCTACCCATAGAGAAAGATGTAATTTGGAATCCCAAGCCTTTTTGTTTGTATCTAGCACTCTCTTGATAATCTTTATCAGGATCTTATTACTGGAATCAGCTTGACCATTGCCTTGAGGGTGATAAGGGGAAGAATAAGAAATTTGAATCCCATATTGCTGACAAAAGTTACTGAACTCCTTTGATATGAAACACATAGCATTTTCCACCACAATGGTTTTTGGACAACCAAATATAGTCAGCATATTTTGCATTATAAAATCAATCGCAACCCTACTTTTGTCTCTTCTAGTGGGAATTGCTTCCACCTACTTAGTGAAGTAATCAATTGCCACTAGGATCCATGAATGACCCCCACTAGACTTATTAGGGATTTCACCTATTAAATCCATTCCCCACTTCTGAAAAGGTGCCTCAAATACAACATGCTTCAAAGGAAGATTCCCACCAAACTTTAGCTTGCCTAAAAATCTCTGACAAGCATCACATTTTCTAACATATTGATGAGCATCCTTGAAGATTGTTGGCCACCAAAAATGAGATCTAATAATCTTATGGGTAGCAGTCTTAGCCATGTAATGGCCACCACATGCACCATCATGCATTTATTTCAAGAGATTCTTAGATCTATCATGATCTACACACTTTAGAAATACTCCTTGATTTCTCTTCCACCATAGTTGCCCTTGAATTATTGCATACTTCAGAGCATTCAACTTAACTATTCTCTTTTTATTATCACTCTTGTCAGGGGGAAGCACCATCTTCTGCAAGTATCCAATGATGTCTATGTACCAATCA
Source organism: Thuja plicata (assembly GCA_018584345.1). NCBI lineage: Eukaryota > Viridiplantae > Streptophyta > Pinopsida > Cupressales > Cupressaceae > Thuja > Thuja plicata. The sequence continues at coordinate 3,809,398 of MU224334.1, read as the reverse complement.
GAACAATCCATATAAAAAATATAAGGTTTTTGCTCCTCTTCTAGCATATCAATATGATTTGCATCTAAATTTCTTTGAGCCATGAGTTTAGCAAGTCCTATACCTCTTACCAATTTAGTGATATGGATGTCAATATTAAATTCTTGGATCTTTTTAATCCATCTAGATCTCCTCCCTAAGACTTCTTGTTGAACTAAGATATATTTTACAACAACACTTGGCACATAAGCAATTATGGTTGCTCCTACCAAATAACATATGAATGCTTTAACATCCTTGACCAAAGCATAGGCTAATTTTTCCATAATATCATATTTCAGCTCTACTGCCTACAATGACTTATTGAAAAAAGAACTAGGATGTTCATAGCCTTCTGAATTCTTCTACAATAATACTGCAACAATAGTATTATAAGAAGCAAAGGATAAAATCTGAAGTGGCTTCCTATAATCAAGAATTCTCAAAATAGGGGCATCTTTAATAGCCTACTTGATATATGAGAAAGTCTTACATGCTTCTTGAGTCCAGTCCACTTTAGCTCCTTTCTTCATCATTTTTAAAATTGGCAAGCTAGTCTCTACAAAGTTTGTAACAAACCTCCTTAAAAAGTTCACTTGTCCAAAGATGGACTGAATGCCCTTGACATTTTTGGGATGAGGGACCTTATCAATTGCACTTACCCTTTCAGGGTCAATTCTAACTCCTTCTTTAGAAACAATATGTCTTAAAATATTTCCCTCTGTTACCCCAAAAACACACTTCTTTGGGTTAAAGGAAACCCCATACTCTAGTGCTCTTAAAAAGATCTTTTCAAGATGATCATAGTGTTGATCTTATTTTACTGAGTAAGTAGTAAGATCATCTTGATAGACTACCAAAAACTTGTTTATAAAATCTAAAAATGCCACATCCATGGCTCTTTGGAAAGTAGCTCTAGCATTTTTCAAGCCAAAGGGCATCCTGACATATACATAAGTTCCCCAAGGTGTAGTAAATGTAGTCTTGAACTATTTAGATTCCTTGACCTTGACCTGATTATACCCTGAAAAACCATCCAATGTGGACATCAATTCAGACCCAGTGACTCTTTGCAACATTTATTCCATGTAGGGAAATCCATAATTGTCCTTCAAAGAGTTAACATTTAGATTTCTAAAGTCTACACATAGTCTGATATCTCCATTTTTCTTTCTAACTAGTACCAAATTGGATACCCATGTTGAATGCCTTATAGGCTTAATGATTCCACCATCCCTCATCTTTTTCAATTCATCTTGCATCTTGGGTGCTAGAGTGGGATTGATAGGTATTAACTTCTGTTTGAAAGGCTTAGTGCTTTCTTTTAATGGAATCTCATGCTGGAAAAGATCTTCTCTATATGCTTTCAAATCATCATAAGACCATGAAAAAACATGTCTGTATTTTTCGAGAAGATCTACCAATGAATTTTTAACCTTGGGGACAACTTCTTACCAATATATACCTTTTTAGGATCTTGATCTGTCCCCAAGTTTATCTCCTCCAATTCTCCAGGTTTGCTCATCATACTTGTAGATAAAGGCTTGTCTTTGTTATCAAAGGCTCTATCAAGTACAACCAGACCTTTAGGTACCTTATTTATTTTAGTTGGAGAACCTCCCTTCCAAGAATACTATCTTTTATATCTAAGGTCTCCACAAAACCACTAAAGTCCATCTCTTTCTCACTAGAGTTTGATTCACAAGATAGAAATCTCAAAATATCCAAGTCATCATCAAAGACTTGCCAATTTTCAGCATTGTTTGTAATGGATGGTCTAGACTGAACCTCTATTTCAGAGATCCTTGCAATAGTAATAACCTTAGGACTCAAGGCAATATTAGCTAGCATCTCTTCCATCTTATTCTGACTTCTGTCCATCCAATCAATGCCAAATGCATCAAAGTTTTCAATTTCATCCCAAACAACATTCCTATACTATTTTAATCTCTCATTCCTTTAAGCATATCTGAATCTTGTTTGAGAGATAACCAACTCAAAGTCTCCAATGACTCTAATATATCTAATCTTGTGTCTTGAAGATAATCTCAATCCTATTAATAAAGCTTCACCATCTATAATATTATTAGTGCAAGTAAATAGAAGAGAAAATGAGAACTTGTAGGTCTTACCACATGGAGCTATTAGTAGCACTCCTGCACCAACTCCTTCTTTTGAGTTTGCACCATCAAAGTACATTGTCCATAAGTCAGTCTTATTTTCAGGATTGTCCTTCTCTTTTGATAGCAACATCTATTGGACATTTCTATTAGCTTTACTGTCTTCCACTTGAAAAAATCCAATGTCAGTATCCAAGAAACAATTCATTACTTTATCTTCACTCTCCTCAATCATGTGGGGAGTTCTGACTTCTCTGGATACTTTGAAATTTTTACCAGCTATGTCAAATTTTGCAAAGGATAGATCAAACTAGATACTCCCTCCCATCGAGGCACTCCATTTCCTAGATAGCCACATCCCATATTGAGGTGGAATATCAACTACTAGAACACTCATTGTCAATATCTTTTCTAGAAATGTAGCAAATGTATAAGGCAAAGCCTTAATAGTACCTATGATAGGAACTTCTCTTGAATCCATTACTTGACATCTCCCATGAGGAGTATCTACCTGTAGTCCCATTGATTTCATTATTTCTTCCGGCATGACTATGTTAGAAGCTCCTGAATCGATCATGCAATTATTGAGAATCTTTCCTTTAATAATCAATGTAAAGAAAAACGGATCCATAGCTCCCAAAGGAGGAGTGAAAAGATTTGTATTTAAGAAGATTTGAGGGATCTTAGAAACAATCTTGATTGATTCTTTTCCCTTTGTATCAAATTTCTCCTTACTGTTGCTTTTCTTCTCATCCATTTCTGACTTGAAGGATCTTGTGGTAGAAACACTATTCATCCATGTCAAAGTTGTTTCCTTGTGCTCAGGAATCCTCATCGTCTCTAAAATTTGAACCGTGACTATGATCTGTGAAATCAATTATCCTATGTCAATAGGAGCATATTTGATATAAAAAATACCTTGCTTGATAGTGACAATATTTCTATTCTCATTTTGAGTAGCCAAACTGGGCTCAACCCTTCTAGCTTATTTTTGAATAGAAGAAGCACCCACATCTGGTGTCTTTATTTTATTATTATGAACAATACTTAGATTACTTTGTTTATCCTTTGTTTCCACCTTTATCTTTTTCACATCCTTAGTAATTTTTTCTTTTTCTGGCATCTGCTTGGGGATTGTTTTTGTATCTAAAATGAACATGCCAGCTGGTCTGCTATTTGCATTACCAACTGTCCTATTCCTTAGATTATTGTTAATCTGTGCTTGAGGAACCAATTTTTTTGTAATTCGAGCCCTTTTTGTGTCTGAAGGCCTTCTTTCCATAAAAGGATCTCTTCCCCTTGAAGCATTACACCTTATTTTATCAATGTCTGCTTCCTATTCATAAGATGAAAGCACATCTTGATCTTGATCTTAACCATCAGAATCCTCTTCATCTGATCAAGATAACTCTTTATTTTGACCTTGGTCATCAAATTCTTCACTTTTCAAATCTGCAGACGTCATTGCATTTCCAACATTGTCATATAGTTTTTCCTCGTCTTCTCTTTCTTGTTGGGTATAACTTAAATTCATCTTCAGAGAAACATCACAATTCTCTGGATTGTGTAGAGATTCACAATCATCACACCAATAATCCTCTCTACATATGTTAGTTGTGTTTCTCTAAAGAGTGTATAGAGTTCTATCATCAATTCTATCTTTCCTTTGTGTGATAATGGGTTTCCCATCCTTGATTTGGGTACCATAGGGGTAATTGTGCATCCTAAGCTGCTGATTGAAATTATTGTAGGATTGCCTATTATTATTTAGAGCTCTTGGATTCTTATTTTCTCCTAGCTTTAGGTCCTTTATGTGATGTCCCCAATTTTAGCAGGTATTGGCAGTGGCTTTGTTAGCTCATCATCGCGACCCTCGTGAGTTGACGCCTAGTTTTGAGGGTCCCAGTTGGCAAAATTTCTATTTTTAGTAAGTATGGAATTACTATTTTTAGTAAGTTAGTTGGTCAGTGTTTATCTCTGATAGGGTAGTATCAATAGTAATTAGAACTTCAGACTATGGTCAAAGTATGCAGTTCTTTGGCTACGGACTTACTATTTTTAGTAAGTCTATTTTTGGCAATTGCCATTTTTGGTAGTGCAGTGGGTGGCTATGTCAGTCGGTCATCACCAACAACGGATGTGGAATTTATCGCATGAGTTCATATTTACTAATTAATACTAGTTATTAATTAATAAAGCCACATTATTATAATAATACTTTATTATTATAATAACAATTTAGAAGTTGTTAAAAAGGAGAGTTGTTAACTAATGCTCTTTTGGGAAACTGTGGCTTCAAAGAAGTATTATAAATATGGGCTCATTCATGGGGATTGGCATCGATTAAATATATTATATTTTGTTTGTTTTCTATGAGAAGTTCTGATTTATAAATCAAATCCCTTGCTGAGGTATAAGGGTTTGATACTGAATTGGTTTAGCATCTGGAAGATTGATTCTCCTGGAGCTATTCTTTAATTGGTTACTGAAGTATAACCAATTTATCTTCCTCCATACTATTTTCCTGTAACTTGGAGGAAGAAAGTAATTCTGAATCTAGATTTTTATTTGAACTCTTACCTACATAAGAGGCTGAATTCATTTCTGCAAAGAAGAAGTTAATAGCTGGACGTGCCTATCCGAGATGCATTTTGCATTGGTAGATTCTCCATCAGCATTTTAGGATCCTCTTTAGTATTTTAGGTAGCTGTTGAACCTGAGATTTAACATCAAGTTGCACCCACATGGATCTATGTGACCCAGGCAGTGTTGTAGGCATCATTCTTTAGCCGCGGGTGAAGCACACATGAGTTGTGGCAACGATTAGCTATTGCATGGGAGGCATCCAAGTGGCGTTAGACATTGTTAGAGAACTACAACATACGTGAACAAAAATGGTATTTATAGATATAATAATTTGATATTTGATAATTGTCAATTCATTAATGTTTGAATAAATTGAATATAATTTCCAGAATTATATATTTGATTTAAGATGATTGAAAATGCATTAATGTTTGAATAAAACAAATATAATTTCCAGAATTATATCACATAGGTATTTCTAATAATTGTGTATGTTGGCTGAGAATATCAAATTGAAATTGTATATATTGGATAAAGGAGATTTTTTCTATAAATTATATCTTCATGCCAAAATCAAATTGAAATAACAACAGAGCCAGGTCGGGCTGATTACAGTGGTATCAGAGTGGTTTCCTACCAGCCTTCAGGGAAATTGGGTTCATTTTATTATTATTATTATTTGGGAATTCAATCATGGAAGATCATAGTAGATTTATTCCCAGTAGGAATTACTACCAGAGAGGCCAGTAACCCCCACCAAATGAAGATGCAGATATTAAGTTTGGCATAGTACTTGGTGGTGATAATAATTTAGGTCATTCAGCAGGTCCTGCATGACCCACAATTGCTACTGAAGAATATATAGATAGAGAGGCAAGGGAAACCTTCAGGAACCTACCAGTAGGCCAACATCATGTAGGTGATGTATTACATGATCTTTCTGACACATTGAGATAGATCGTAATCCCAAGGGATCAGAGTAGGGAGAGGTCATGTGATGCTTCTTTCACATCACATTGATCGTGGATTGATGACAGGCATAGGGATTATGAGCATAGAGCCCGAAGAGATTAAAGAGAAGATAGGACAGGTGACAAGGGAGATCATTTCAGACCCTAGGGGCCTAGATTTATGATACCAGAGACTAATGCAGCCAACACTGATTCTAAAAATATCCCTTTTGCTAATGATATAGTCACTCACTATGTTGAGTGGGATGCCCTTCCTCTGGACTTGAAGAAAAATTTGAGTTTTGATAGATATTTGACACAGAAATGGAAAAACTCAAGGGTAAGACCGACATAGGATAGACAAAGGCTGAGGCAGAATGATTTAAGATAGGTGGCTACCAATATGATGCTAGCACATTTTGATGGCAGTGGTAGGATCACTGCTAGAGATTGGATCCACAAGCTCAACACTTACCTTGCCTTGCGTCTGATGACTGAGGAGGATGCCATTAGATTTGCAATTTTGCATTTAGATGGGACTGCACATGATTGGTGGTACCATGGATAGAGATTGCTACATCATGACTAGATTATTGACTATGAGGAGTTCGTAGATAGGCTGATTGAGCACTTCAACAGAAAAGACATAGAGGTTTATTTCAAAGAATTGGCTTAGTTGTGATAGGAAGCTAGTCTAGAGGGCTTCATCAACAAGTTTTAGTGCATATCCGTCATGGTGTATGATATATTAGATTGGAGGAGAGTGATGTTATTTTTGGAGGGGTTAGTAGAGCCACTCCATGTATGGGTTAAGTATTTGGACCCACCCACTTTACAAGAGGCGACAAAGGAGGCCTGGGATCTTGAGCCATCATCTCAAAGCAAGGGTGCCCCAAATTCATCTGGTTCTCCACATGTTGATGAGGATTCCCTGCCAGTTGTTGAGGACAAGGGAAAGTCAATGGGAAGATTTGATGATACTTCCAGAGAGGACCAGAGGAGGAGACAACTTTTCTTTTGGTGCAAGGGGACTTTCTCTAAAGGTCATACTTGTGCTCTAAGGCCTAAGGGGGTAGTGAACTGTGACATGTGGGTTTACACATATGATATTGGGGATTCATCACAATAGCATGAGGATGAGGAAAATGATGATCTTACTAGGGATTGAGTCTATACTATGTTGAGTATTTACAGCCTCATTCTCGACTCAGTACATGTTCGGGATTTACATCAGGTGTAGAGATGGTCTTTGCCTAAGATGGATTGGTTTAAGGATGACTGGGGAGAGTCAGTGAAGTTTGGTATGATGAGTTCTCCTGTTAAGCCATTGCCTAGTAATGCCCAGATCTCCACTTCATCAGTGTAGGCACTTGGGATTATGATACATGTTATGTTATTGGTGCTACTAATGTCATGGGTTTAAAGACGGTTCTGAGATAGCAGAGATATAATGTGTTTCTTATGGGATCCTGGTGGAGGTTTTAGTGAGATACTCAATTGCTTGAGGACAAGAAATTTTGGGGAGGGAGGACTGTTATGTCTGTAATTTTAGCAGGTATTGGCAGTGGCTTTCTCAACTCATCATTGCGACCCTCATGAGTTGACGTCTAGTTTTAAAGGTCCCAGTTGGCGGACTTGCTATTTTTAGTAAGTCTTGACTTACTATTTTTAGTAAGTCAATTGGTCAGTGTTTATCTCTGACAGGGAAGTATTGGCAGTAATCAGAACTTTAGACTATGCTCAGAGTATGCAATTCTTTGGCTAGGGACTTACTATTTTTAGTAAGTCAATTTTTGGCAATTGCCATTTTTAGCAGTGCAGTGGGTAGCTATGGTAGTCGGTCATCACCAGCAGGGGATGCGAAATTTATCACATGAGTTTATATTTATTAATTAAATTTTGTTACTAAATACTAGTTATTAATTAATAAAGCCATGTTATTATAATAATACTTTATTATTATAATAACAATTTGGAAGTTGTTAAAAAGGAGAGTTGTTAACTAATGCTCTTTTGGGAAAATGTGGCTTCAAAGAAGTATTATAAATATGGGCTCATTCATGGGGATTGGCATCGATTGAATATATTATATTTTGTTTGTTTTCTCTGAGAAGTTTTGATTTGTAAATCAAATCCCTTGCTGAGGAATAAGGGTTTGATACTGAATTGTTTTAGCATCTGGAAGACTGATTCTCCTCAAGATATTCTTTAATTAGTTGCTGAAGTATAACGAATTTCTCTTCCTTCATACTATTTTCCTGTAACTTGGAGGAAGAAAGTAATTCTGAATCTAGATTTTTATTTGAGCTGTGACCTGCATAAGAGGTCGAATTCATTTCTGTAGAGAAGAAGTTTACAACTAAATATGCCTATCCGAGTTGTGTTTTGCATTGGTGGATTCCCCATCAGCATTTCGGGATCCTCTTTAGTATTTTGGGTGGCTACTAGACCTAAGATTTAATGTCAAGCTACACCTGTAGGGAGCTACATGACCTAGGTAGTGTTGCGGTCATCATTCTTCAGCCTCATGTGAAGCACACATGAGTTGTGGCAGTGATTAGTTATCGCGTGGGAGGCATCAAAGTGGCGTTAGCCATTGTTAGAGAACTACAACATATATGGAAAAAAATGGTATTTACTGATACATTCGTTTGATATTTGATAATTTCCAATGCATTAATGTTTGAATAAATTGAATATAATTTCTAGAATTATATATTTGATTTAAGATGATTGCAAATGCTTTAGTGTTTGGATAAATTAGATATAATTTCTAGAATTATATCACATAGGTATTTCTAATAATTGTGTATGTTGGCTGAGAATATCAAATTGAATTTGTATATATTGAATAAAGGATATTTTTCTATAAATTGTATCTTCATGCTAAAATCAAATTGAAATAACAGCAGAGCTAGGTCGGGCTCATTACACTTTATAGCATTTAGAATATGTTTCATATTGACCTCATCCTTAGGCTTAGTATTTGAAGGTTTATCTAATTGCTTCCTTGCAGGATTCCAATAATCTCTTCTACCCAACTTACCAAATACCCTCCTATTTGTTTCTATATTGATAGTTTTTTTATAATATTCTCTTATAGTATTTGGATTCTTATCTCTTAGGAGGTATCCCATATTATAATAAAATGCATTAAGATAAGTAGCTAGACAAACCTTGTCATCAAGTCTCATGACTTGGAAAATTTTATGCATGGCTCTCTGAAATCTTATGCTGAATTCTGCAACATATTCATTTTGATTCTTTTTTATATTGTTTAATTCATTCAACATGAATCCCTTATTGGTCTTATCACCATATTTCTCCTTACAAAAATCAATTAGTTCTTCCATTGACCCTACAAAATTATAGGGTAACCCTCTGAAAAAATCTCTAGCATCCTCTACTAAAGACTGAACAAAAAGTTTCATTAATACATCCTTATGGTTAATTTCACAATCATCCATCATGTCAATAATTTTTTTCAAGTTTTCTTCACATGTGATTACATTATTCCCAGAAAATTTGGGACGTTTATCTCTAAGTTCACTTGGAACTACGTTAGGATAACCATAGATGTTATGGAAAGAAAATTGCTTGTACCTTTCAGCATGAGTGGGTCTTCCTTGAGATGAGGTATTAACTTGAGAAGCAAACACATTAGCATTTGATGTTGTAGCTACTTCGGTACCAAGCTAAATAGGCCTTCTTGTCTATCTAAGAAAATCAACCATCTTCTTCATTTCCAAAGTAATAGCTTCCAACTCCGCCTTCTCAAGTTCTTTACCTATGATATGTTTTTCAACTCTATCTCTTTCAGGATCTATGTCCAATTTAGACATTTGATCTACTGGGCCTCTGAGATTCTTGGGATCTTTTATTGAAACCCCTGTTATTCCTTTCTTTCCCTTATCTTTAGGGCCTTGATGATTAACCATTTGAATGAAAGGTTCCTTTTCAAATCTCTCAGACTCAACAACATAATTGATAGCCTCCTAGTTTTGTACTCTCATCTAAATTTGCTTGATTCTAATCATCTTTTTCCTTTTTCATCTTCCTTTTCTTTGTTCCTCTATTGTGTGATGGCCAGTTTCTTTTGGAGACATCTTATCCATTATTTTTCTTCATCATCAACATCTTCTAAATCAGGAAGTGTGATGTCAGAATATCTTTCCTCTCTTTCACTAGGAGAGTTATAATCTTCATTTGTACCAAGTCCCACATTTGCAGCCTCCTCATACTCGGATGCATTTCCTTCTTGGCTACGTTGGGTTGGTATTTCTTCTCTAATTTTATCCTCTTGTGTTTCATTTTGAGGAGCTCTTCTATTACGCTTTCCTTTTCTCAGTTTCTCATCTCTAGATGTAGTTGGGACTTCATCTCCCAACCACTCCTCATGATTTTTCTTTGACCAAGATCTGGTACTTCTATGACTCATATTGGAAAGTGTGTGAAAAAATTATTTTTAATACTCAACACTTCTATAGAGAATACTTCAGAGTCACCACCCAACACTTAGTTGGGATCACAACACTAGAAAATATGAATAACCTTCAAATAGAGAACTCACGAGATAAATGAATGAGAAAGGTGAATTTTGGGTAACTCTATGCTTCCAATGATAAACTTACTGGCTAGTTATGATAGTTTTACTATACTATTTCCCCAACAGAGTCGCCATATTTTTGGTGACTCAGATGCGTGAAATGATATAAATAGTAGAACCCCAGAGATTCCTTGAAAGGTTTAGCAAGACTTTTAATTCTTTTTCCCCAGTGGAGTCACCATCTTGTTGGTGTTTAAAACTGTTATGCTACAAAAAAAAACCAATATACCTTAAGACTAATGTTAGGAGTGGTTAGCTCCAAGTATGAAATCTCTGTAAGATAACTGGACCAACTATAGGGACAAGACTGCCCTCTGTACTTCTGGCTCTACAAAACCAATGTGGGTACACCTAATCCAAACTAAACTCAATTCTTTACAACACCTTCTACTTCTAGATTTGAACAAAAGATAAATGGTAAGTAAGTACTAAATGCCAACCTAGCATTCATTTACTCTCCTCTACCATTGGTGGAATAAGAATAACAACAACTAAAAAGCAAAGAATTTGGTTATGAGTTTGTTTATAATTTTAGGGACAGACCATAGCCAAACATTTAGATATGTATCTCAATAGAAATACTAATTCTAGATCAGGGCCTTATCCATTGGGCTAAACCGTAAATACAATACTAAAACTGAAACACCTTATTGGTAAATATTCAAAGCCATAAACATAAGAACTCTTAGACCACACACTACAAGATCCTCAAATAGAAATCCAGGTAGAATCAATGTAATATCCAAAGTGTTTTAATTTGATCTAAGATAAAAACTTATGGAATACACATATGCATAAGCAAGACTTATACAATAAGCCTAAAAACTTACAACTCAATAGATAACATAAAGGAGAGACTCAAATCTGAGACAACTTATATTAAGTATGATGAAACCAGTTCCTAAATCAATATGACAAGGAAATCTACAATATGAGAATATGTAAAAGATCAAAGAAATTTCAATCCTATCTTAATACAATCTGAAAATACATCTACTATATCCTAGATTGGAAACAAATAGAAGTCTAGTTCTTTCTACTCTCCTAATTATCCAGCACCTTCTAAAAGGTCTTGAATATTATTTTATAGGAAAAATAATGCTACAAGCTTCAAACCATTCATGCAAAACATTCAATTCTATTGTGAAGTTGAAACCCTAACTCTCTTTTATCTATGCAACTTTGATCTACAATCAATTTTCCCTAATCCATGGATGTGAGCGTAGTACCCTAAAATCAAAAAATTCCCAAAGTATGACTCTAAGAGTAGCTCACATCAATGCAGAAAAGACTGGGCGGCTCCAAATGTACTCATCTTTTGATATAAAATTATATTTGTCAACTCTGGTCTTGAATGCACCTTAGCATATCAAATTTCTTTTCTTCTGGTCTTTCAACACCTATTCAGAAATTGACCAATAAGATTGGATTGTAGAATTTATGGCTCTGAGACAAAATATTAGTCAACCGCCACAAAACCCTGAGAAACAACATTTAAATATTTGAATTTAAAAAAAAATGACTACAGGTGGTGCAGAACCATGCATCAAAAGATGAGATTCAAACTTTATTGGCCTTTAAAATACCATCGTCGATCTATTTTAAGTTACCCAGGCCTGCAATAAGATCCACCGTGTGCCACATAGGCGCAATCCCTCAAAGATTAGATTTCATGTAGTTTTGTTTTATGGCTTCATGCCCACCGTCAGATTAAATTTAACTTTACCACCCTTTAATTATCCCTGCCTTTGCAAACACATGTCCCACTGACCTCCCCGTGGCACTTTACTACTGGCTCTGAGAAATCCCTGTTGTCCTCAGACCTGCACTGACCAGGATGGACATGTGTCAAGCAAGCATGATACCTCAAAGGTTATATTAACTGCATCTTTTGATTGAGGCTTTACACCTACCATTGATCCTCTTTGAAGCTACTATCTATTTGCCTACCTTTTGACCTGTTAACGATGACATCAACAAAGACACGTGGAAATTAGGTGCAATGCCTTAATGGCTAGATCTCGATCAATTTTTATTTAAGGCAATACGCCGGCCATTAGATTTTATTCAACTTGGCTGCACTTTACCTTAATTACCTTGTCGCTAAGCCAGACGCACTGAGACATGTGGCGTGATGTCGTAATGCCTTGATGGTTAGATTTTGATCAATTTTGCTTTGAGGCTTTACATAGACCATTAGATATTTATGAAGTTGAACTGCCTTTAACATTTTAGCTCAGGGTAGACCCGATCCCACCTTGTGCCACTTGTTAGATAGGCATGATTCCTTGATAGATAGATTGAACATATCTTGAGATGAAGGAATTACGCAAGTCGTAAGATTAAAACAAACATGCTCTAAAAATGTAAAAGGTAAGGTATTTTTGGGGATGAAGACTTAGGAAATATTTAAAACCCCGCTAGGAAAATACCTTTGGAAATAACATGGCCCCGCTGAGGACAATTTAGAAGACATGACATAAGAAACTTAAGTTACATAAAAAGTAACTTCATTTTATAACAGCTCATGAGGGTTTAGGGTTTAAGAAATATTTTTGCAGAGAAGACTTAGGGATTTAGGCCAGAGACCTAGTAAATTTTGCAGAGACTGGAGGAAAAGGTATGGATCCATGAAAATTTTGAATGGGTCTAACAGTGTGGATCATGAATTCGCACCCTTACTTCCTTGGTTGTGCAAATCAGATTCACCTTGTTGGGAGTTTGGTATTCCAATGTATGTTGAATTTGGTGGTCTACCATTGATCACCATTTTTTCCATAACATTTTTCTTAACCCGACACATTACATCCCTATTCTAATTTGGTGTCTAATTCTCCTTGTTGACTTTCTTATATTGTATGCATCTAGATGCATAGGTTCACCATTACATTTTGGTGAACCCTCCACTTTCATGCAATATACTTTCTGATTGATTAGTTAGATATTATTTGTGTGATCTCTATTGTATGCATTGATTTGTCTTTGTTTTTCATTATAGTAGATCCCATCTTTACCACTTTCCTTTTTTGAGATCTAGTTTATTGTTGATTAACATGGAACTCTCTAAATTGGATTGGTGTGCAATTATTTATGCCCTTGATTTCCTTATTCCTTTTGTTTATCAAACACATGGAGTCAATCAAATATTTTTATCTTTCATTACATTTGTATTCCTTCCTGGTATTCTTGAATATGGCATAATGAGGTTAACCAATACATCTCTTCATTATAAGGCATATTTCAAAAATGTTATCAATGTTTCATGTGTGTTTCTCCTTTAGATTTTAACTAAATGCATACAATATATAGATAACATTTGGACCTTTTTAAAGAACCTAATGTTAATCTCCCTAATCCAATTTATCAAAATATAGCTCCTAGTAATCACATGAAAAAAAATGTTTATGATTCTTATCAACATATTCGAAACATTATTGATGATGCAGATGTTAGAAATTTCCTAGATGATTTATCTCCAAAAATAAGGGATAATCCTTCCTCTTTTTCCCAACCTAAAGATAGTAAGGATTGTGACATTCCTAGAGAAACCATTTGTACTTCTCCCATTGATAGACCTCAAGAATCTATATTAAAACCTCTCCAACATATTCATGGATTTAGTGATCATATGCCTAGAGCTCCTAATCCTCCTCAAGCATAGAATGTTCTTCAAGTTAACCCTTTCTCTCAACCAAGACCACCTTTGAACATTATTTTTCCCACACCATCTCAAGGTCCTTTACCTTATAGTGACCATGAAGTTTTAGCTAGACAAATTTATCTTAATATCAAGAATAGTTCTAGGATAATATTTAATTATAGATTTTGTTTAAACCCTCACAACTGCATTAATGGTGAATTCTCATGTCTCTTTCATTACTCTAATAGGAATCCTCTTTGCGATTGTTTTTAAATTTAGACAATTTTTTCAAGATTTGGTTAGTAGAAATCTTCTTCTTTTAACATTGGATATCTTATATTTTCAGTGTATCAAAGAAATACCTTAGCCATTCTTTTTCCTATTATGTTGCTCTCCATTATGAAACATTATTTGCATAATGTGCAAGAAGGGAATCATAAATGAATTCTCTATTTCTCCCTAAGATGGGGGGAAAGGGATCATTGCTTCTTCTGTATTTTAGGGATCAATTTTATCCCTTTATTGGCATGTTTCTTTTATACAATGTCAGTCTTATTGCATACACTTTTTGTTTTACATAAGGATATTGAATGTTAGAATGAATTTAGAATAACTGAGAGGGGAGGGGTGAATCAGTTATCCTCAGGTCTAGATGTAGCAAATAAAAACTTTCTGTATTTCAGATCCACTCGGCAGCAGTAGCATATGTTAACAACTTTAATGATACAGTTTATTGTCAATAGAAAGTAGCTTGTAGAAACATAATAGTAAAGCAAACCATAAGCATTCACACAAGTTGACACAAGTATTTAACGTGGAAACCCAATATGTGAAAAACCACCAGTAACATGCTACCAAGTTTTCACTCTTCTGAAGTGATGCCTTGTGAGGAGCCAACCCTATTAAAGGTTACAATAACACACTACTAGGTGTGACCTGGTTAAAGGATTTAATCACCCTTTCAGGAGTGGCCTTGTTAGAGGACTTAGAACATTCCACCTAAATGTCACCTTGTTAGAGGATTTATACAAATTATTGTTAAGTCAACCTTGTTAAAGGATTTGACTGATACAATGGTTAGAAAGTAATTAGCAGTAGTGATCTGATATATACAACTTACTTTGCAAATTCAGATCCAATTACAGCTCTGATGTTAACTCACTGGATAGCCTGCATTGTCATTTCAACCTTCTGATCTTCTTGGAAATCCGTCAAGCAATCACACATGCAACTCTTTGCTTTTGTATTCTTCCTCCTCTGCTAGATCATGCTAAATAGTAAATAAACTATGCAACCCTTTTGCATACTTCACATTCAGTAGCACACCTATTGCATTCTAAATGAATAACCCCTTGAGGTTATCATATACCTCTCTGTCTAGGCTAGATAAATATTTTTCCGCTTAAACAATATCATAGATCTTAGGTTAGGTCAGATCCAATGGATCATTCCATCTTTGCATTACATTTACTTCTCCAAAGTAGTCTCTAATTAAATCTTGAAACCATGCATTAATTATGGTTAACCATACATTAAATGACATGGATCAATCTTTAATTAACATTACATATCCCAATAAAAATAACTAAGTCGGCCAGAGATCTCAAATCTCATCATTATTTCAATTACTGTAAGTCGGCCAACATCAATGTTTTCACTTGGCAATTTCAATGGTGCTCAGCATTGAACAACTTTTTCTTGTCACAAGCAATTTTTCTCGACACAAGCAACTTTTCTCGGCACAAGCAAATTTGCTCGGCACAAGCCAAACTTGCTCGGCACAGAACAACCAGAAAAATTGTCTTTGAAAGATAAACAACTAATTACTTTGCCAGAGTGCCAACTGATCAAGTACCCTTTTAATTGCCTTAACTCAACCATTCACTTTGTCTTCTTGTTAAATCTTCTTCATCATCAGTATATATGGTACTCAAATAGATAACAATAGTCTCACCAGTAAAGGTTTGATAGCAATGATAAAATAACAATTGCATGCATTATCACTTTCCAACAATCTCCGTCTTTGGCATTGATGGAAACACAAAATATTAAAACAATGATTTAACAAGCATAGTTACCAACCAATCCAAAAATTTACCTGTGTTCCTTGATATGAATGAATCTTCATTAATTTCTTTAGCTTCATTCTAATTCTTATCTGTAAAAAATTTCTCCCTCTGTATCTGTAATCACACTGTAATCATCTGTGTCTAATCATCTATAGACTCCCTCTGAGTAGATAATCACTTCAATGTTTTCAACAGTAACTTTTGCCTCTATGTAATATTTCCCTCTTGGTAATCTCTTCTTCTAGGAAATCTCTTCCTCTTTATAGGTAATCTCTCCATCTTTGACAATAATGCCAAAGACGTCAATATCACTTTAATGTAGATCTTCAGTATCATGCTGATCTTGTCATCTTGATTATGATTGATTTCCTTTTCTGTCCTTTTCCATCTTCACAACTTTATCCATCATCCTAAAGTGTGACTTACTATGCATCAATGTGTCAAGTATTATGAATGTAATGTTTGATGCAATAGTACCATACGGAACTTAATTAGCCTCAGTTAGGGGAATCACCCCCATTTTACCTCATAGATACTTATGAGCATCCTTGGGTAGTGCTTTTGTGAATATGTCTGCTAATTGTTCTTTAGTGTTCACATAATCCAGTCTCGCTTCTTTATTCTGAACTAGCTCCCTCAAGTAGTGATACTTGATAGCTATATGCTTTGTCTTTGAGTGCATAATAAGATTTTTAGAAATATTAATAGCACTTGTGTTATCACAATATATGACAACTGGGTCAATGATTTATTCCTTCATACCTTTCAGTAGTATCTTCAACCACACAATGTTAGAACAGTTAACTGCTACTGCCACATACTCGACTTCAACTGTAGATTGTGAGGTGCATTTCTATTTCTTGCTTGTCTAGGAGATCAATCTCTTTCCTAAAAGAAATGCTCCACCAGTATTGCTTTTCCTGTCATCAACATTTCCAGCCCAGTCAAAGTGAGTGTAAACTCTGAGTTCAAACTTGTCATTCTTTTTGTAGTATAGACCATAGTCATCAGTTCCTTTCAAATATCTTAGAATCCTTTTTACAGCCATCATGTGAGTTTCCTTGGGATTAGCAGAAAACCTTGCAACAATTCCAATAGCTAGGGCAATATCAAGTCTACTGTGTAAAACATACTATAGTTTACCAATCATTAATCTGTAGAGTGTTTGGTTCACTTCTTTTGTGTCATCATCTTTTGTCAGCTTCTATCCAGTAGCCATGGGTGTACTCACTGGTTTGGACTCTTCCATTCCAAAAGTTTTTAGTATCTCTTTGATATATT
>MU224334.1:3766445-3782131 GCA_018584345.1 Thuja plicata | reverse complement strand
CCAACGGATCATTCCATCTTTGCATTACATTTACTTCTCCAAAGTAGTCTCTAATTAAATCTTGAAACCATGCATTAATTATGGTTACCCATACATTAAATGACATGGATCAATCTTTAATTAACATCACATATCCCAATAAAAATAACTAAGTCGGCCAGAGATCTCAAATCTCATCATTAATTCAATTACTGTAAGTCAGCCAACATCAATGTTTTCACTCAACAACTTCAATGGTTCTTGACATTGAATATCTTTTTCTCGTCACAAGAAACTTCGCTTGACACAAGCAAATTTTCTTGGCACAAGCAACTTTGCTTAGTACAAGCCAAACTTGCTCGGCACAGAACAGCCAGAAAAAGTGTCTTTGAAAGATAAACAACTAATTACTTTGCCAGAGTGCCAACTGATCAAGTACCCTTTTAATTGCCTTAACTTAACCATTCACTTGGTCATCTTGTTAAATATTCTTCATCATCAATAGATATGGTACTCAAATAGATAATAAGAGTCTCACCAGTAAAGGTTTGACAACAATGACAAAATAACAATTGCTTGCATTGTCACTTTCTAACAATTGAAATCCTGAATTGCAACCTTATGTTTTCTTGCAAGCACATATCTTTTATACATGAGAAACCATTTAGGGAGCTTAATGTGTCTTCCCTTTTCCTTTTCTTTTTCATGCATCCAATATCCATTGTGATCTTTCATCTTTTATACTATGATATAACTTCTTACAAGGATTTATTATTTTACACAAGGTTGCAATCTTATGCTTGCTTGAAGGTACATATTATGGAGGATATATCACTTTAGGTGTATACTAGATTTATTTCCTTTTCTAGGTTCCATTATCTCTTTGTTGTTCATCTCTTTCATACCATTATTTCCTCCCATGTATGGACTTATTGTTTAGGATCTTTCTCCTTAATGAGATTAGTATCATCCTTATGATTTATTCCTTAATTGGAAGTGGATATCTTGTATATTGGGGTTGACCACTAAGTAGACATAAGGAGGCATACTTCTTCTCCCTCTCTTTCTTCTCTTTGTATTTTCTATTATTTTATGATGGCACATTCTTTTGGCATGAGATCCTTTCTTTCACACAAGATACTATCATATTTTCTTAACAATACTTTTCATGCCTGAAAGGGCATGTCTATCATTTAATAAAAATCCTTTCATTTCTTTCTTTGATGACTTTCTTACTTTATATATGATATTTTTTCTAGAATAACATGTATGTTTTATAGTTTTCTCTGATTTATAGCTTATTTTGATTGGAATTTCATATCTATTGTGAACTATCTATCATTAAGGGTGTATTATATATTTTTTCTTGCCTTCATACTTGGGGGAAATATTTCTTGTATATTCTTCTGTCTTTTGTCTAAGGATATGCTTTCCTTAGTACAGTGGCATTTGTTTATCATGTGATATTATTTTCCTATAAAGAATTGTTCATTTTGATTTGGGATTCTCTCTAATACAAGAGGTGTGTATCCTTGATCACAACCTCTTCTTTATTTACAAAACTATGTTCATTATAAACACATTCCCTTACTATGTGTTTCAAACTCTATCATCATTCATCAAGAATCTATATTTCACATGGTAATAGGGGGCTAAATGGATGCATTCTTGTTCTCATCCCCCCTCTTTGTCTTGAAGATGTTATATTTGTCTAAGAACACCTCTTGAAGGTATATGTCTTGTAAACAAGGTATCTTTCTTTTAAGGGTCTCTTCCCACAAGAGGAATATCCTTCATGATTATCTATTTTCTTAGCTCATAACAGTCAATGCTCTTAGCTAAGTTCATGACATACATTTTTGTTTTAAGGATATCTTCTTGTTGTTAGAAGTAGGTATCCTTGTTTCTCTTCCTTATGATGCCTTCTACATTTCCATCATAAGGAGGGGGCATACATACAACCTCATTTTTACATTACATGCATTTTTTTTTTCTTTAATCCATAGACTGACCACCTTTTGCAGATTCACATGGATTTCTTTGATGAAGTATAATTGATAGAATGTTTGAAGTTGTTAAGTTGATGATCACCAAGATGCAGAAAAGCTAATGCAAGACATTAAATTAGTTAATGTATTGTATTGTCATTGATGTCAACTTGATATAATCTGATTGGTCATATTCATATTGTCAAAGACTTCAAAGAACCAAAGGAATAAAGGTTATGTTATCAGTAATACATAAAAGCTAAGTATACACCAACTGACAACATACACCAACAAACAGTGCACACCAATAGATAGAGAACCTTGAGATAAGAGTCATAGTGTAAACTGAGAAAGATACCCAAGCAAGCATTACTGATGAGTAGAACCAAAGAGATACCCGAGAAGAATTGAAAGTCACAGTGTTGCCCGGTGGACAGACAAAGATGCCTGAGGAAAAATGAAGTTAAGACTAAGAAAACAAGGAGTTAAACACCGATCATAACTGAAGTTTAGAAATGACAAAAGACTTAGCTAGTAGGAGCTAAACATGGAGTTAAATAGTTGACTACATTATTTTCATCGACAAGTCAAAAGCTAGAGATAAGATAAAGCTTTAAAGATAGTTTTATTCTAGTTGTCAAGGATAAATTTGTTGAATAAACTAAAGCATAGCTTTAAAGAAAGAATGGAGAGATTTCTAGATCATGCCAAGAACAAGAAAGACAAAGACCTAGAAATGAAAAAATCATGTCTATAAAGAGACAAGATTATTCATTATGAATTAGGGGTGAATAGAGAAGAGTATGCTACAGAGAATACTGGGGAAGAAAGAAGTTTTCATACAGTCCTGATCAAACAAGCTAAAGAACAGATCTAAAGTTTTCTGTGGACACTGAGCAACAAAGAAGCAAAACATCACCAAGAAGAAAGAAGTGGAGCAAAGGTATTAAAGAGAAACATTGATCAGAAAGGTATTATGAGCTTATAATAGATCTGAAAATCTGCAAGTCTAAGTTGTATTTATGAACAGATCATTTACTGTTTCAAGTTAACCATTGGATCATAAAGTCTCTTAATCGAGCAGGACTTAACAATCCTTTCTATATTGAGATACATCCCAAGGAGTATCAAAAAGTTTGGTCATAAAGACAGCATAGTGAATGCCAGATATTAGGTGATAAAATATTATACTTAAATCCTCTAACAAGGTCGCACTTAAAAGTGTGTTTGTAACCTTTAATAGGGTTGGCTCTTTACCGAGTTCACTTCAGAAGAGTGAAAATTTTGGGTTACCGGTCCCAAGTGGTTTTTCCCTTAACAGGATTTCCACATTAAAAATCCATGTGTCAAATGTGTATATGGTTCATTTCTTTGATGTTTTGCTTTACACATTACTAAAATAGGATGATCAGTAAAAATGAAGTTATTTACTGTATTTCGATAAAGGCTAGACCGATATTTGGTAAATTTTAAAGAAACGGATTAACAGTGAAATCCAAGCGGTAGTTATTTGATAATATTATCTAAGGGCATTCATCTTGTAGGACTGAAGATAACTAGAAATTTATATTTCATATATAAAGTTTTGGCTGGTTTATTGGATTAATTTTTAAGGCCACTGATTCACCCCCCCATTTATTCTAACAATTGATATCAGAGCTTGTGTACTTAGAAAGGGAGTTTAAAGACTCAAGAAAAAGATCACAAGATGAGAAAAAGGGATGTGCATAAGTTGAACAAAGACAACTTTGCATCATGAAAAAGCAAGATAAGACTCCACCTATCAGGTATTGGAAATGATGTTACTCAATACTTGGATACTAAATATGTGTTTCCTACAGGACCTCATACACTTGATCAATTAAGAGAAAAGTATGAACACAATTGTATGATGATAGAACTTGCTTCCTCAATCTCTGATGCTAAATTTGAAGATGTCAAAACATGCACCACTGCAATTAAAATGTGGGACAACTTGAAGCTAGGACATGGAGGAGATGAAAATATGATAAGAGCTAAGGAAGAAATCCTAAAAGGAAGGTTTGATGACATAATAATGAAGAAGGAGAAAACATCACTCAGTATAGCTATAGAATAAAAGAGGTAGTCAATGCTATCTGAGGAGTTGGAGGTGTACTTGAAGAAGAAATAGTGGTAAGTAAAATCTTAAGAAACTTACTGCCTGTTTATGCTATTAGAGTATATGCTATACAAGAAATGAGAGCTTTAGCAAACAATAATGTTACTCTAGATAGTTTGATTGGTATACTAATTTAATTTGAGATGAATAACTTTGACAACAATGTCTTACCATCTATAGAGTCTGCATTCAAATCTTCTTTGAAAATAAGTAACTCAAGTCATAAACACACTATGAGAAATTATAGTGAAAGTGCTAGTGATGACCAAGATCTTGATGAGATTGAAGCACTAATGGCTAGAAGATTGCAGAGAGGAAAAGGTAGATACAAAGGTAAATTACCACTTTTATGTTTTAATTGTAAAGAGATTTGACACTTTTCTACTAGATGTCCTAACAAAAGAAAAGAAGAAAGAAATAGTGACAGATCATATGAAAACAAGTTTGACAGAGGTAATGATAGAGATTACCGAAGCAATTGAAAATCTAACAGAAGAGAAAACCAAGACTACAAGGACAAAGGGAATAAATCTTTTTACCAGGCTAAGAACAAAGCTGAAAATACTGGCACCAAATTTGATGAAGATATTGAGGTGGTATTTGTTGCTATGAAAGATGATTTAGATGAAGAAGAAAGGTATGTAGAAACTGCACTCATATCTAAGGTTAGTAAAAATGATGCATGGATTATCGATAGTGGCTATACTCACCACATGACTGGAGATAAGGAAAAGTTTGAAAATTTTGAGTATTATTGTATGCCTCCTTTCATGATTCATGGTTCCCAAGCTTTCCAAAGGCGGGGGTTAGTAGAACCAGTTTGCAATGATAGAAATCAAATACAAAAAGCTACCAATAATGAATACTTAAAACGTAACCAATAAAATGTACAAGCAAAGAAAGGAAAACAAATGAATGCAAACCCCAAAGTGCTTGAAGCTTCTATTGTCTCTTTCTACTCCTTCTAAAATGTTGTTTTTGATGCTTAGTATTGGTGTGGGAAACGTCTATGACTTGAGAAGTGTCAAGAATTTTCTAATTGAAATGTGTGTGTGATCGCAAGATGGCTTGAATGCTAGAACCAAACTAATGGAGTAATGGCGCACAAGAGCTTGAAATCTTGGATCCTTCAAATGGGTATGAAGGGTTTATTATATAGGAATTGGGGATGATATGAACGGTTTAGATCAATCCCAGAGATAGGGAGATGAACGGTTGAGATCAAATGGAACTGGAGAAGCCATCAATAAACTCCACCTCTTTAATTGGTAAAGAGGAGATAGAGTTTGGTTGACTGAAGAGCTAATTGTGAGTTACCTTTTAGAACTGAAGAGGTGGGTGGAGTTACCCATGTGAATTGGAGAGGTGGGTGGAGTTACCCATGTGAACTGAAGAGATGGGTGGAGTAACCCATGTGATCTAATTAAGGATTATCTCTTTGAAAATAAATGGATATTAAATTCATTTATATAAATAAAGTTTTCAACATGTGATATAATTGAATTCTTTTTGATTCAGAATTGCTTTATTGAATGAAATTAAATTAATTTAATTGGAAGAATTTAATTACTAAGTTTAAATCTTTCAATTTAAACTATAGGAAATTGAATTTAATTAATTAATTAATGGTAATTAATTAATTAAATAAAATTAATTATTTAATTAACTTTGGGGATTTGATTAGATGATTTGGAGAATGAATTTAGAAGAAAATAGATGATTAATTAATGATTAAAAACCATTAATTAATAGATGAAATTAATTTAGAAGAAAATAAGATAATTAATTAATGATTAAAAAAAATTAATTAATAGATGAAAATTAGTGTTTTTAATGTCAAGTCGCAAGTCTATCCATTTTAGGGTGTCTAAATTTGCCCCTCTTTGATACAATGTGATTCATCATGTTGCGTCAAAGAATTTCCAGGTTTGATCTTGCCCCAGCTTGCCCCAGTGACAGCAGGTGGACTATATGCCCCCTCAACAAATTAAGTATAGAAAATGCGTCAGGTGAGCATTAATTTGTTGAAAATGTGAATGAATATATGATGATGAAGAATGCATTCCTATATTAGTTATGATGTTATTGATGATAGTTGCATTTATTATATGATCTACTATGCACATGTTTTATATTTTTCTTATGCAATATACTATGCACAAAATACCTGAGTAAATGCATGTGTTCGTTAGAAGAAAGTTAAATGGAATTGTTTCTCTGGGATGGATTGATAGATATGAATTGATAGAAAGGATGGTTGATGATTGATAGATATGAATTGATAGAATGGATGAGTGACCCAAGTCGCTTCCGCGTTTCCAATTTTTGTCATCATTGCATCTTTTTTTGAAGTTCCAAAGAGTGTCCAATACATCCAAATCACATACCATCTGGATACGGCCATGACCTCTTGATAGCTGGAAGGAGTAGAGAGATTGAATAGAAAGAGAACTTAGTGCACCCAAATATTGACCATTTGGGTTCAACTATTTTCCCTGTTTGAAAAGAAAGAGAGTCAAAAGCACTCAGATATTGACCATCTGTATACCACTTTTCCCTTTGAATAAACTAAGAAAAAGAAAAAAGAAAACCAAGATAGAACTGATATGCATCCAGAGTCCATCTGGATAGCACCGTGAGCTCTTGATTTTGAAAAGAAAGACCAAAAGACCAAGATAGAATTCTAATGCACCCAGAGTCCATCTAGATAACACTATGAACTCTTTATTTTTTAAGAAGAAAACCCATTAAAATGAAGATAGAAATCCAATGCACCCAGAGTCCATCTGGATACCGCTATGATTCTATTGGTAAATAAACAAGCATATAATAGAGAAGGAATGTCCAATCCTTTCCCAAGGTTAAGCTTAGATCATGGAACTATGTGGCTATCAGATAAGTGACAGCGCCAACCGCATTTATCCTAAATCATCATGGCCCCAAAATCGAAGTGAACATTCAATAGACAGCAATCAAAGAAAATAAGTAATGATCCATCATAGATACTCTCCTCACTTGGTGGATCCTGGAGTAACGTAAGAACATAACTACAAAATATAGACTAAAATCTGACTGACTGACTAACCTAGTCAACATTTTTTTATTGTTCCTTGATTTAGTTTGGATTCTCTTGATTGGCTCGACTCTTTTGATAGGCTTGATTGGTTTGATTTCTTGAGTGTCTCTAGTCTCAGTAATAGATGACTCATATAAGACTGACCTGTCTAGTTTTGAGCATATCCATCACTATTTAAGATGATTGATATGAGTGATTGATTGACTATGATCATTTGTGGTGGTTGATCAAGTTGTGTCAGATGGGCCCAATGTTGATTCATAAAGCTCATGGTTGTGACATTTGATAGATTGGCTTGGTCGCTAGCTTACTTGCTGATAGATTTGATAGATTGATAAACTTGTATCATATGGGCCCAATGCTGATTTTCAAAGCTCATGGTTGTGACATTGATTGACTTGGCTTGATTTCCATTTTCTTTGTGGATAACCGAGAGGCTTTAT
This sequence comes from Thuja plicata, assembly GCA_018584345.1. Lineage (NCBI taxonomy): Eukaryota > Viridiplantae > Streptophyta > Pinopsida > Cupressales > Cupressaceae > Thuja > Thuja plicata. The sequence goes on along the minus strand of MU224334.1, from coordinate 3,774,505 downwards.
TGCTTGGGATTTTGCAATTTTGATTGTTTTTGATGAAGATTGATTTTCTCAGGATTTGATCTTTTTAGGATTTTTGATTAGTTTTCTAATTTTTAGGGAATTTAAAAATTCCCCCTAGTCTGGTGGACCAGTACTAACCATGGATAAGTGTTGGTTCTTAGAGGGGTTTGTTCTTATGGATACTGCTTGGGTAGTCAATCTTGCATTTGAAGTGTACTCAAGATTTTGATCTTGGAGTTCATTGATGGTGAAGCTAGATTTGAACACTTGGTGCCTGTTTGCCAGGTTTTCACCAAGGTACCTACTCAATAGCAGTTGTTTTCTAGGTATTCACTCAAAGAGCAATTTTTTTCTCTTTACTTTTTCTCTTTTTTGATTTTTTTTTTGTTTTCGGCAAGGCGCCTGTTTGCTAGGTTTTCACCAAGGAAACATTTTGTATTTTTTTTTTTTTGGTATTTTCAGGATATGTAGATAGTTTACTTAACCATTGAGACCTCAAGCATAGAATATCTTGAAGTGCATTTTGTTTATGTATCTGGGGAGCTGATCTCCTTCTGGTGTCTTCAGTTGGTATGCCCCACTCTGTGTAGAGTTGACAATGGCATATGGTCCTAGCTAGTTAGGCTCGAACTTTCCTGGTTTCACTCACTCTGCTTGGTTCTTTTGATTTTACATGAGGATGAGGTCTCCTACCTCAAATGTTCATGGCCTCACCTTCTTATGATAGTTCCTTCTAAGGAAATTCTGATAGCCTTGTAAGTGATTGAATGCATTTTGTCTTCTTTTGTCTAGTAGTTCTAGTTCACTTAGCCTTGCTACTATGTAGTCTTCATCTGAAATCAGGTTCTTTAATGATATCCTTGGGGATGAGATTTCCACTTCAAGGGGTAGGACTGCCTTTGATTCGTAGACTAGGGAGAAAGGAGTGGATCCTGTAGGTGTTCTCACACTAGTTCTATATACCCACAGTGCGGGACTAAGATGTAAATGCCAGTCTCACCCTGATTCATTCACTATTTTCTTCAAGATTTTCAAAATGGTCTTGTTTGTCACTTCAACTTGGCCATTTCCTTGAGGATAATAGAATGAAGAGAACCCTTGTTTGATTTGGAACTGTTCACATAGCTCTTCAACATCTTTGTTTTGGAATGGTGTACTGTGATCTGTTAGGATGGTTTGAGGAATCCCGTATCGACAGATGATGTTGTTGAGTATGAATATTGATATCTGCTTTCCAGTTATATAAGTAAGGGGAATTGCTTCCACCCACTTAGTGAAGTACTTTGTGGCTACTATGATGTATTTATGTCCATTAGTTGAAGATGGTGTAATTTTTCCCACTAGGTGAAATCCCCACAAAGAAAATGGAAATAGTGAAGTGATAGGACTTAATTCTTGGGATGGTGCATGGATGAAATCTCCATGAATTTGACACTTCCTACACCTTTGTACATAGTTTTTTGCATCTGTCTCTACTGTGGGCCATTAGTATCCCATTCAGATGATCTTTTTAGCTAAGATGTTGCCACCTCCGTGGGTTCCAAAAATTCCTTCATGTACCTCATACATATCTCTCTAGGATTCTGTGGAAGTGATACATCATAATAGCATTCCGTCCAAACTTCGTCGATATAGAGTAGTTGAGAGGATGGTATACCTAGAGGCTTGGCGGATGAGGGAATTTTTCTGGTTTCTAGAGTACAATTCAGAAGGTAAGACACTAGTTTGGAGGTAATTATATACATCATGGTACCATGGGGTTTTAGGACCAACAAGGATGCATGTTGATTCTGTGGTTGGTGCTTGGTGTGATGGAATCATGAGTTTCTCCACTAGAAACTGGAATCATGTTTCATTTCCTGGCATATCCATCAGTGATGCTATGGTAGCCATTGCACCTGCCGCTTCGTTTTGAGATCATAGTATTTGCTCAAAGAAGATTAATTGGAACTTAGTGCGCAAATTTTCCATTTGTTCTCTATATGGCATTAGATTCTCATCTTTTGTCATATAATCATTGTTGACTTGGCTAATGACCAACTGTGAATCTTTGTAGACTTTAAGGTTCTTGATTCTCCATTGAGTTGTTTTTTTTAATCTAATGACTAGTGCTTCATATTTTTCTATGTTGTTTGTGTAGGGGAAGTTATGTCTGAAAGATTCTAGAATTTCATCATTATTTGGAGTGATAAGCACTATTCTTGCCCCCGCACCATGGTTCGTGCATGACCCATCAAAGTATAATTTCCATACCTCAATTGTTGGTTGTAGTGTCATAATAGATTCATTGGGAAAGTCATAAATGATAGACTGATGATCCTAAATAGGTGTCTCTGCTAGTTGATCTACAATCACTTGCCCTTTGATGAATTTTCTGTCTACATATTCAATGTCAAACTCACTTAAGATCAGTACCCACTTCGTAAGTCAACCAATGAGCGCTGCTTTTCTTAGGAGGTATTTTAAAGGATCAATATGTACTATCAACTTTGGTTGGTGACTTAGCATATAATGCCTCAGTTTCTGGGAAGCGAAGACAACTGCAAGGCATGATTTTTCAATTGGCATATAGTTGAGCTCATATCCTACCAATGTTCTTCTTAGATAGTAGATGGATCTCTCCTTACCTGTGTCATCATGTTGTGCCAGAAGGATGCCTAATGCTGATTCCATTGTTGAGATATATAGAAGCAATGGTCTACCTTGGACTTGTGGCACCAATATAGGAGAGTTGAGTAGATAGTCCTTGAATATTTGGAATTCTTGTTTGCATTGTTCTATCCATATAAATTTGATGTCTTTTTGTAGTAGATGTTGGAATGGGTGGTACTTGTCTGCTAGCTAAGCTATGAAGTGCCTGATTGATTGGAGCCTTCCTTGTAACCCTCTTAGTTTCCTTAGGTTGGACTGTTGTGTCATGTCCAATATTGCTTTGACTTTCTCTAGGTCTACTTCAATGCCTCTATGTGACACTATGAACCCCAGTAGCTTCCCTGCTGTCACCCCAAATGCACATTTCTTTGGGTTTAAATAGACTTTTTATTCCTGTATTCTGTCAAAGATTTCTCCCAATACTTGTAGATGATCCTTTCGAAGCATTGACTTGGTTAGTATGTCGTCAACATAGTCTTCCATTCTCTTATGGATGACATCATGAAAGTTGGTTGTCATGGCCCTTTGATATGTTTCTCTGACATTTTTTAGACCAAACAGCATGAAGTTCCAACAATATTTCCCCCAAGGACATGTGAAAGACATTTTATGTTGGTCCTCTGGCGCGATCCTCATCTGATTATACCCTAAAAAATCCATCCATGAGTGATACCATTTGATGTCCAGAAGTTAGATCTACTATCATATCAATGTTAGGAAAAGGAAAGTCATCCTTGGGACAAGCTATGTTAAGATCTCTAAAGTCTATGCAAATTCAAATCTGACAACTGTGCTTTGTAACTGGTACCAGGTTAGATATCTAGTCTGTGTATGGGATCGATCTTATGAACTTACCATCTAGAATATTTTTCAATTCTTCCTTGACTAGCAATGCAACATGGGGATGCATCTTTCTTAGTTTCTATTTGACAGGTTTGGCATTGGGTAGCAATGAGAGATGATGTAGCACAAGCTCTAGATCTAATCCTGGCATATCTGAGTAGGACCATGAAAAATTGATCATTCTTTCCTTGAAGAAATTTATGAACTGTTCTCTCTCCTCTGGGGTGAGTGATTTTTCCAAGTAGATGTTCTTTGGGTTCTTGTCATCTCCCAAGTTGAATTCCTCTATTTCTTCTACTAACAATGTTGAATTTTCCTCTATCAAGGGGAGGAGTTCCTTCTTTCCATCTTCTAGTGCCTCAGTGAGGTTTTCACTAGAAGATACGTCTTGTTTTATCTTTTTATCATTTTTCATGTAAGTAAGCGCCTTTCGATTTTTACTTACTAGCAATTCTTTTTTCTTTTTCAATTTGTTTTGATGACTGGAAAGAGGAGCTTCCTCCCCAAAGTATGTTGATCTGTCAAGGTTGATAGAGAAACTACTTTATGATCTCTTGATGGCATTCCCTCTCTAAGCCCCATGAAAATTGTGATAGCCTCATCATTCTCAAAGACATCCATATCATGCGGTCCTTGTGGATCCCACTCTATTAGTTTTGGGTGTACAAGACATAGGCCCTCATGTTGTGTTGATTCTATTTGGTTGAAGGGGACTACGGAGATGGTTCTGACAAACCTAGATTGTGATGTGGACGCACCACCTAAGGAATTTTTATCAACATGTTTATCGATGTAGGGTTGGTCGTAAATGGATAGTTGGTCAAATAGGTCGTCAAGGTGTATTTTGGTGGCTAATCGAGGGGAATAGTCTGGGATCGACAATTCAGAGTAGTGAAGGGATCTCCACTTGTACTCATGGGATTTAGTTTTTCTAGAATTCTCATCGGATGTCTCACTTCCTTCATTATCATCGATGGCTATGTTGAGGTTTATTCAGGTTTGAGAGGTCCCCACTTTGGCGGGTAACAACTGTTGTAGTATGTTTCTTATCAAGATGTGTTCCAGGTTTTTCCCCCGGTGTAACTCTGCTATTTGTTCTTTATCAACTTGTATGTCTCAAGTGATGGGACCAGTTCTTTGTTTCCTATAGCCTAACCCTCTCTTGTTTCTCTAGGTTGGTGGGAGAGACACTTCCATTAAGCCTTGTTGTCTTGCCCCCAAACTAGTTGTACCATCACACCCAAATCTTTGTCGCATTGCATAACCATTTCCATAGTTTGATATGGGTAGGGGTTGTTGAAGTGTCTCTTGTGGATCTTGGTACAACCATGTATTGATATCTTAATCAAATGGGTTTTCTTCTATAATGTATCCCCATCTAACAAAGGTTGTGGGTGGACACCTGAATAGAAAAGGCTCTGGAGTTTTTGTTATAATAACTAGTTGTGGCATGCCATATGTTCTTGGGCTCTGAGGCATGTTTGTGATAGTTAAAGCTTCCTCATAGCTATATTCACCACAAACCTTGTCAGTAATGGATATTTTCCTGCTTTCCATGTGACATCCTTGGGAATTGAATCTGAAGAGGAAGGGATGCTTGTGTCTTGGTTTGAGGGTACCTAGTTATCAGTGCTGATTTAGACCGCATTATAGTATTAGAAAGGATTTGGATTTCCCTTAATGATGATTTATTCTCCCTGGTGTGGGAACTTGATGTAGTGATGGTATGTTTAATGTACAACTTGCATCTCATGTATCCATGGTCTCCCTAGTAACATGTTTCATCCCAACTCAAGATCTACGATCTAGAAGGGAGTGTTCTTGACGACTGGACCAATCCAAACAGGTAGAATGATAATACCTTTAGAGGATATTTCCTCTTCATTATAAGCTCTAATATTGATCCTCCTTGTGATATCAATGCTGGATTCTGAATAGCATGATTGCTTGATTAAATTTAGATTACAGATGTTTAATCCAACCCCACCATCAACAATGACTCTATAGATAGCGCTTTTGTGGACTTGGACAAGCAAGTCCAAAGGATCATTATCCAGAGGTTTATGCGATAGCACATCACGGTCTGTGAATGTTGCATGTTTGTTATAATCTATATGGTTAACCATCATTTGGAAGATCTTAGGGGTTATTTCCATTGGGAGAGCTACATTCTGAAGGGCTTGGTCAAGTGCTTGTTTATGCTACGACGATATGCGCAAGAGGTCAAACATGGATATTTAGGTCGGCATGCGCTTTAGCTGATCCACTAGGCTTGTCTATGGATCTGAGTTGGCTTGAGGGTTGGCTTGTGTAGCAAATGAAGAAGGTACTCCTTGCAAGAAAAATTTGGTACAATAGGTGGTTGTATCACATTTGTTACCTTGGTCTCTGATAGTGATCGTAGCCACATGGCTATCTGAAGGATTTAAGCAATTGATAACGTTATCACTATTGGCATAGTGTAGTTGACCTGTTTGGACTGTCCACTAGACCCAGAGGCTTTCCCTTTATTGTGATCATGAAATGTATCATTAAATATTGTATGATCAGTTGTTCCTTTGGTTTGGGTATCTGCTACATCGATGACCCCTATGTCAATCAGATCTTGGATAACGTGTTTCAATCGGTAACAGTTGGGTGTTTTGTGTCCCTTCACCTGATGAAACTCACACAATTCATCGTAATTGTACCACCTTGGTTTGTTTGTACCATGTTCAAATTTCTTGATTTTTGAGAGTGATATTGTTGGATTGTATCAGATTTTGTAAAGATGATTCTATCGACTCTCCTAATGGTATGAAATCTCACTGTTGGAATTGAAACCGTGGTTTGCGTTGAGTTTGTTTCTAACTGTTTGACACAGTGGCCGCTTAGATAGGGGGAGGTTGAGTCTGAGTGTATGCTTGTGGAGTGGGCACTTTAGGTTGTTGGTTGGCCACAGGTTCACCTTGCAATGACACTTTGGGTTGTGTGTAGTTGACTATTTTTGCATCAATGACATCGTCGTTGGTGACATTTTTTTTTTATTCCACCACTTGGCTTTGTCTGTTGCAGTTTTGTTCGTATCCATTTGAGTAGGATCTACAAGGACACCTCTTTTGACCAAGTTCTGCTCACAATGAACTCCTCGTTTGATAAGTTGTGTAAAGTTTGGAGCTAACTGCAATTCTGTTGTAAATGACATGTTTGGTATCAGATTGTCAATGAACATGACTATTAGGTCTTGCTCAGGTACATTATATGTTATCCTATTTGCAGTATTCCTCCTTCTCTATAGGAATTTCACAAAAGACTCTCCATCCTTTGTTTGATATCACAAAGGTCCTTGATACTAACCTTGCACTCGATGTTATGATGGAAGTGAGCGATGAACTTTTCAGCCAATTCACCCCAAGATAGAATTCCATGAGGTAAATGTGAGAACCATACCATTGCTGGTCTGGCTGAGATTTGTGGGAATAGTCATATTAAGTATGTCTCATCATGTGTGACTTTGACACAACTAGAAAAAACTCTTGGATATGTTCAATAGGGTTCGTGTTACCCCTATATTTGTCAAATTTTGATATCAAGAAGTGAGTTGGGAATGGAGAAATGTGAAGAGAGTGAACAAAGGGATACCTGTACAAATCCTCTGTGGTATAGGATTTAGTTTACCATTGATTTTGCATATCCATCATTTGGGTTTTAAGGTTCTGCACTTGTTGTATCAATATGTCTGTTTGAGACTGAGGAGGATCTGTGACATAGTACCTATGTGTTGTAGTAGGTATGATGTTGCGTCTTGGTGCCCCTTGAGTAGGAACATAGGACCTTATCCTTGGGGCTTGATATTGATTTCCCAACACATGATTCTAAATTGTGGGCACATGAGTGGCCCAAGGTTGGTTCTCTTGTGTTTGTTGTTGGGGTTGGGGATACTGTTGCTGTTAAAACTGTGGTTGTTGTAGCTAAATTTGAGGTTGTTGTTGTTGGGGTTTAGGTTGTTGTAGCTAAAGCTGGGGTTGCTAATGCTGGGGTTGAGGTTTTTGCTGTTGAAGCTAGGGTTTCTGCTGCTGGGGTTGAGGTTGTTGCACCTGAAGCTGGGGTTGCTGCTGCTGGGGTTGAGGTTGTTGCAGTTGAAGTTGGGGTTGTTGTTGTTGGATTTGGGTGAGCAAAGGCATAACCTTGGGTGGGGATTGACTGAAAGTTAGTCCTGTAGAGATGGATCCCTGTGGGAATGATGTGTTGACCACAAGGCTAGTAGGAATTGATTGTGGTAGTGACATGGTGGCAAATGTATGTGTTAATTTTGGCCTTGTTAATCAACCACACACTTCAATATAGTCCTTCTTCACCATGTATAGACAAGACTAAATATGAGATTATTCATCTTTCTGCCTGCGTGATTCAACATGTTGCCTTCTATCTAGATGGGGTTTTTGAAATTGCTCTCAGGACGAGAGTCTCACAACCATGGACCAATCTAAGAACGAAGGATTTATCATGATGAATGCAATACAATGCAAGATTAAGCTAGGAATTGAAAGATGTGAGATAATCTAAACATGAATGCTAAATGCCAT
>MU224334.1:3695768-3708500 GCA_018584345.1 Thuja plicata | reverse complement strand
TGGTAGAATCAAAGGATTTTGAAGCTATCATAGTAGGAAGGAGAGGTCGAATAGGAGGTAAAGTAATCATACTAGCACTTAACAACCTACTCATTATAGAATACAAAGTTTCAGAGAGAGGAGTAAACGTACGATTCATACGAAAAGCAGTGGATGCAGAAGCACTATTGGAAGTAGCCGCAACTTGATCAGCAACCACATTTGTTTGTTTATTAATCTTTACATAGTTGTTAGGTTTCTGAAACTTATTGGGATTAAGAGCATTATCACTCTTATGAACTAGAATAGGAGCCATTGGAGTGTTGCTCTCAAACTGGCTCACTTGTAATTGATAATGGTGAAGTGTTGCACATAATTGTTGAAAGGAGGTAAATTCAGTAAGCAAAATCTTATCTCTAATATCGGGAAGCGGGAATAATCTTTTCGTGAAGACTGACATCCTGAAAACCAAAAGTTCCCAAGATTTGGACCCTGCAATAGGGTCGAGGTCGGCCCTGTCCTAGGATAGGGCCGAGGTCAACCCTATCCTAGGGCAGGGCCAAGGTTGACCCTATCCTAGGAGGTTGACCCTATCCCCAGATCCTAGGATCACAGGTCAGAGACCCAGAATGCAGAATTTAGGTCAGGAAATGGAGGTTAGAAAGGCAGGTCAGGGGGGAAGCCATGTCAAGATTAGGAACCCATTCAGAGGCGCTTGTCATGACCCCAAACCACTCACTCAGAAGGCTAAACCAGTCTCCTATGGAATTGATTCCATTTTCCAACTATACACAAACTACTAATGGGTTTATTGTAGGACATTTGTCGAAGACCTTACATGTTTTCACAACTTCTTATATCTATTTTTGGTAGTTAAAACACACTTCGGTTGGTGCTTAAAATGAATCATTGTCTTGCGTGATTGAAGGGTTTTTTAGATTGTAATCCTAAGAACTACATGAATGTATCCTCTCCCCTTGCCTTTATGGATCTTGAGTGTAAGAGAAATTCATGTGATTCTTCTAGAGTGGCTACCTCTCGAGAGCTTTAGCAGAGCCGGTGATAGTGGATGCCCAACCGGTAACAGGCTAAAACCAAGCCCTTCCAAACCGGTATACAAAAAATGCTATTGTGATTAATGTCACAATAGACAGGTGTGAATTTGTTGTGGCAACCAAAATCTCCTCCAGTACCCTAGTAGTGCGTTAAAGTCCTGACATCGTTAAGGTGAAAGCCTTGCTTTGAACGGATTGGGAGAACCCCCTTTATTGGGAAAATGACTTGATCACAACCACCTAAACGGATGTCCTTACTACAAACTGTTGTTCTAGTTTCCAAAAACCCTCTATCTGTTGGCGTAGAAGGTTAGAGACCAACTAAGACGCCCCACATTTTTACAGATTTTAGTAGAGATAACAGCCCTTTGGGAAGAAATTCCTTTGGGGTTTGAAGCTTGGTATGCCTGAGAAGTGAGTACATATGTAAGGAGGAGCCCATGCTTCCAAGCTTCTAAGTTATCCGCTAAGAGTAAGCATAGCTGAACTTTGGTTCAAGTGGGGATTCAATAGATACTGTCCTGACTATCCTAGGATTGTGATGTTCTTGTTCTGGTACTACAAATATTTTGTTTAATGTGTTTTGCGTGGGTGTATCATTTGAACAATCAAAACTATCATCAAAACACACAAACTGTCAATCTTGAACATGTCCAAAACAATCTGTAACTTGAACTATCTGTCAGAAAACAACATGATTTTATCTTGGGAAACGCAAACTGGTCACAACAGTCTGATTCTGTAAACATTCTTTTTTCAACATTTGCATAGTTTTGCATGAAATCTCCCAATCTTCACATCATTCGGTGAGTATCTTCGCATGATACATAGTATACTATCGCACGACATTGGGCAACAATGCCATTACTCTATCATCTTTTCATTTGTCAATTGGTGTCATTCTTCACATGAATACTACAAAGTTTCACGCGGGTCGGAGAGAATCTTCGCGTGAAAGAGCATTTCTTCGCACAAAACTTGAGTCTTTTGTCCAAAACAACAAGCTAAAATCTATCAGTCAAGTGTACTTCTGTCAAATCTGGTCTCTAATATGGGTCTATTTTTTTCCATCCATCTTCACACAGTCTGAAACTTGGTTTCTTGGGTTGAGAACTACGTGATTCTTGCTCAAACTAGTCTTGTCTCATGTCTTTTTGATCTCTTTCATCTGTGTTGTCATGCCTTGTGTCACAATAGTCATCTCTTGGTTGTTCTAGCCTCATCTTTGATGATTTGCACCAAGGATACTTCACCCTTTTGGAACGTTCTGTGCAATTATTTTGAAACAGTTTCAAGTTTGGTCCTAGTTCACATTCCTTGTTCAAAACTTTGTCTATGACTGTCACAACTCGAGGTGGCAAAATATTTCTTTCAATCAATCAAGATGAATCTATACTTTCCACACCCTTACCAGCTACATCTAGTGAGGAATCATCTCAATCTCCTTCTTCGGTATGTTGACCTTACAATAAATGGTCATTTCCTGTGGATTTTAGTTGGGTTAGAAATCCTTTGTTCCAAGAAGACCCAAATTCAGAGAACACTCAATCTTTTCATGCTGAGTCTTTACACCTTGAATCCTTGCATTTTGGCAAGATGGCAGATCATGACCAATCAGGTGGTGAGGTTAGCAGAACTGACCTCTTTAAAACTTGGGGTAAGTCCCATTCTCAAGACCCCTCTAATGATATAGAAGTAGAAATCACTCAAGAAGAGATTGCACAAGATCATGCTAACAAAGATTTATGTAAAATAATAGGAATTCTACTAGCTGAGGAGAAAGAAAAATACATTCTTGAACTAGCCAATTAAGGGGCTAAGTTACCTTCCAATTATGATGTAGAAACACTCGTTGAGAAAGAGGAAGAAACTAAAAATTCCCACTTGCGCAAAGAAATGCAAACTATGCAAGAGCAACTCTCTCAACTCTTGAAAGAGAAAGACAAACCTGTTACACAATTCACACTGGAAAGCATTTTTCCTTTCCCATTTGACAAAGATCTTTACATGCTTCCTTTTCCCAAAGGAGTTGAACTTCCTATATACGATAAATACTTGGGTACATCTGATCCTCAAGACCATTTGAGAGAATTTGGTGCTCTCTCCATGGAATTCATACATGACACAACCTATATCATGCATCTTTTTCCACGTAGTTTGGGAGGATCAACTATAGAATGGTTCTCTAGACTACCAACTGGCATCAAAACTTTTGATGAAATTGCCAATTTATTTCTACAACACTATTCTCACAACATTCAACATGCGGTTCATATCTGAGATCTTTAAAATTTGAAATAAAATCATGGGGAATCCTTCTTGGCATCTCTCCAAAGATGGAGACAACTTTATACACGATATTCTCGCAAGATACCCGAATCTGAAAAGTTGGACATCTTTCTCGATAATCTTCTCTCCAACTTTGGGTATCAAATACAGCTACAAGGTCCTCTAACCTTTGATGATATGATCAAACAAGCTGTAAGAATTGAGACATTTATGATCAAGAAAGGAGAATTGACCTTGCACAAGGAAAACAAACAAGGGTCTTCTTCCTCAAGCAAAGATAAACCCAAATTTCCCAACAAGAACCAAAATGTTGTGAATGATGGTGTTGTAGACAATGTGACTCCTAAGCCTTCCAAGGTTTCTTTTAATCTCACTACCATGATGCAAGTGGCCAAAGCCACTGAACAGGCTGTGGAAGAATCCAAACCGAGTACTTCACAAATTTTTGGACCTAAACCTTGGGCTCCTAGGCCCAAGCGTGAGTTCACTCCTTTAGGAGAACCTCTTGAGGTGGTTTACAAGATTCTTGTGGACAACCATTTACTCACTCCATTGGATAATTCATGACCTTATGATCCACAACCAAGACCCTCTTGGTGGAATGAATCTGCTTATTGTGATTTTCACCAAAACAAAGGTCATAAAATAGCTACTTGTCTTAAATTGTGGCATAAAATCTAGGATCTCATCGGTAGTGAAGTCATTGCTGTAGGAGGTCACAACAAAAATTATGATCACCAAGCTTTCAAAGACCCATTTCCTCCTCATGGAAAAGGTGAATCATCTAAAGGCAAAAATATTGATGCTAAGGTCAACTATACATACACCAATAACGACAATGTCATTAATATGGTTGAACCTATTGATATTGAAAATTGTAATGTCATCATTCTCAAGGGAAAGGAAGATACTTCCAAGTCCAAAACACCTTTCACTTTGCGAGGGTCTACACCTCAATCTTCTAAACAAGGACAGTCTCAAGTGAGCACTAATGTTGTTACTTGATCTCGCGCTAAAATCATTCTCAAAGGCCCTGAGCCTTCTATATCTACATCAACTCAACCTTCAGACAAAGCTAAGCTTGACTCTGCTAATAAGAATCCAAAAGTGGGTTCCTCATCTAATTCTACCAACTATAGCATTCTTGATCAATTGCAACGTACTAATGCTCAGATAACTATTTTTGAGCTATTAAAAATCTCCCTTTCTCACAGGGAAATCTTGGACAAAGCCCTCATTGAGGCCAATGTCCCAAAAGATCTTGATCTTGACTAGTTTCAATCTATGGTAGGTCACTTGACCTCCTCACATTACTTGTCTTTCTCTGAGGAAGATGACCATTCTTTGATTCACCCGCATAATAACCCTCTGCACATTGAAGTCATGATTGGTCCAAAGCATGTTCGTTGTGTTCTCATAGATAATGGCGCTGGCCTAAATATTTGCCCCTCGCAAAAATATTGCATTGATGCTCGCAAAAAGATTACCATTAAATCCTATGATGAGGAAGAACACAAATCCAAGGGGCTAGTTGTTTTTCCTATAAGAGTTGGTCTTGTTGAATGAGATGTTGTCTGTCAAGTGCTTGACATTCCTTTGGCATACAATATTCTATTAGGAAGGACATGGATCCATGAAATTCAGGATGTCCCTTCCACATACCATCAGTGCATTAAGTTCCCATTCCAAGGATCTGAAGTGACTATACCTGCTAATACACGTTATAATTGCAATGCCTTCACAAAATCTGCTGACATCTTTGTGCCTACCAACAGAGAATCTATTGAACTCCTTGAGGATAAATTAAAAGAAATGGAAAAGAGTTTAACACTCAAAGAAACTGATATGGGAAGATATCAGATTTAACCTATGCTATCTATTACATCTTTTTCTTTGTCTCCTTGTTCTTTTGGGAGACCTTTTGAGAGCACTAAACCTTCTACGGTTCCTCCTCCAACAAAGTATGGTGGTACCTTTGTACAAGCCACAGTACCATTAGAAGAAGAAGCTAAAAATAGAGCTATCAAAGCTTGGATCTATAAAGGAGAAGACACTTTTGAAAATACTCCTCCTTATGACATAAAACCTGAGCAATATGGCAAAGGTTTATCTATTATGCAACATTTTGGCTATAAAGGGAATGGTCCCATAGGTGCGAATCATAAGGGCTTGATTGCACCACTTGAAGCTATTGGTCACAGAAATCATGACTCTATAGGTATAGGCTTCCAAAAACTCACATTCCAACTGGGAATAAACAATTTTGTACCTCGAGAAGATAAACAACCAACACCTGAAGAAACACCTAAAACTGTAGAATCTGAAGACAACTCTGATGAGGATACTTTTCCTTATCCTATTCTTCTAGACCTGGCAGCATTCTTTGCTAAGCCAGATAACTTTATACCTCATATCAGTATAGTAGACACTAATAGCAATTTTGATACCACCACTTCACTTGCTCCATTAACTTATGAGGAGTGGAAAAAAATATATACTCTAAATCCTAGTCATCAAGGTGATTTATACATACCACCACACTTTCAAGAATAGTTTGACCAGGAATTCCAGTCACTTCTCATTACACAAGAGACAGATGATGCTACAAACACTAATGAGGTACCTAGGTCAATAGGTCCTCATCTAACCATAGCAGAGGTTCTACGTAGAACTCATTCCAACTGGGGACAAAGGGTTGATTTCACTCATGTTCTTGACATGACACCTAATGATGAAACAGACTCCCATGAATATGAGTTCGACAGATTTTCATATGCCACTTCTGACAGAGATATGGATATAGCTAATACATATGAAAACCTTCTCAAAGTAGGCGAATGGTCTAGGGTAGGTTCACATGAGTCTGGCTCCTTAGATGTTAACATGTCATCTACTATGGTCGCTAGGAATCAAAGGGATTCAACTATACCTTTAGATGAAATCACTTTGGATCTCGACTTGCTTGTCCATGCCTTTGATGATTATACTGTGAATGCACTTGAACCCATCACTCCTCTTTCACTTCGCCATCCTGAGCTTATAGACTGGAACTCTACTTCCCCATCTAATGAAGTCCTTATGTTCCAGAATGATTATGCTCTTGCCTTTTACCTACACGATGTCAAACCTATAACGTCCTCTACTAGCAAAGAAAGTGTCAATATGACTGAGGCGGACATCAAGTATCTTAGTCACAAAATAAAAAGAAGAAAAAATAGGCACTTTGATGGTGAAAACCACATCATGGCAGTACCAGAGCCTAAAATAGTCAAAATAAAAGATGTATCCAAAGGTGAAAACCTCTCTGAGGCACCTGAGGATGAGATACTTGATGCACTTTTGAGTCATTTCCAGGAGAGATCATCTATGCTTATTGAACCAACTCAACCTATCAACTTGGGTACAGAGGCAGAACCTCAGATTATTCACTTGGCACAATCACTGTCAGAGGCAGAAAGAGAGGAATTCACTACATTCTTCAGAAGCAAAAAGATTAACTTCGCATGGAAATATTTAGACATGCTCAGATTAGACCCTAATCTAATCATGCACCATTTGTCCATGGCACCAGGTGTTAATCCCATCAAGCAGAAGCTTTGCAAAATGCATCCACATGTATCTCTACTTGTCAAAGCTAAATTAGAGAAACTTCTTAAGGTAGTGTTTATCAGAGTAATTGATTATGCAGAATGGATCTCTAATATTGTTCCAGTATCAAAACATGATAAATCTATATGAGTCTACATAGACTTTAGAGACCTGAATTTGGCATGTCCTAAGGATGATTTTCCATTGCTTAATATTGATATGATCATAGATATGATAGTTGGGTATGAAATGTACTCACTAATGGATGGTTTCTCTTGCTACAACCAGATAAAAATTGTGCCAGAGGACCAAGAGAAAACAACTTTCACATGTGCCTAGGGCACCTTCTATTGGAATGTCATTCCCTTTGGACTCAAAAATGCCAGTGCTACATATCAGAGAGCTGTTACTACTATATTCCATGACATGATGCATAAAATAATAGAATATTATGTGGATGACACTTTGGCTAAAAGTATGCATCAAAAGAAACATCTTGCAGTTCTAGGTCCTATACTAGATCGTATGGAACAATTCAGTCTGAGACACAATCCTAAGAAGTGTGCATTTGGCGTAACATCTAGAAAATTACTTGGCTATATCATCTCTTCCAAAGGCATCAAAGTAGATCCTGCCAAATTACAAACTATCATGGAAATGCCACCACCGAAGAATATCAGACAAATGAGAGGACTTCAAGGTCAACTGCAGTCTATTAGGCATTTTATCTCTCAACTGGCGGACAAGTCACAACCATTCACCAAGACTCTACACAAAGGTGTGACTTACCAATGGAACAAGGAATGTGATGAAGGGTTCACACAAATCAAACAGTATCTTGCGAACCTGCCAATCTTGATGCCTCCTATTCATGGGAAGCCACTTATACTATATATCTCTACTATTGATGCATCATTGGGTATCCTATTGGCTCAAGAAGATCAACACAAGAAAGAAAGGGCTATCTATTACATAAGTAGAACTCTGGTCTCATATGAAATGAAATATTCTGCTATAGAGAAGGCTTTCCTTGCAGTGGTGTTTGCTTCACAAAAATTGCGGCACTATATGTTGTCTCATACTACACGTCTAATTGCTAAAATTGACCCTCTAAAATATTTACTCAGTAAAGCTACCCTCACAGGTAGACTAGCTAAATGGGTCATGCTTCTCAGTGAATTTGATATTGAATATGTGGAAATAAAAGCCATTAAAGGGCAAGCAATAACAGATCAGTTGGCAGAAGCACCTCTAATTGATCATCAACCATTGCACATTGAATTTACAGATGAGTCTATATTACTTCTTACACATCAATCATGGACTATGTTTTTTGATGGTTCATTTACCCAATAGGGGTCAGGTGCTGGGATACTGTTCATTACACCTCAAAGGTACTCTTTACCAAAAGCATATAAGATGTTGTTTCCTTGTACAAACAACATTGATAAGTATGAAGCCTTAATCAATGGTATGAAGATCGCCCTTGAGTGGCAAGTAGATGAACTCAATGTTCTTGGAGATTCATAGTTAGTCATCAATCAAGGAAATGATATCTATCAGACACGGGATGACAAGTTGGTACCCTATAAATGGTTGGTTGATGATCTTAAGAAGTATTTTACTCATATCAAATTTCAATAGGTTCCAAGGGCAGATAATAAAGCAGCAGATGCCATGGCTACTCTCGCCTCTATGCTACAGATGCCAGAAACTGATTTTCAACATGAATTCCTAGTGGAGACATTACGCTACCTAGCCTATGATTCCCCTAATTCCTAGATGATCTATTCTATTATTGGACATGACTCATCTCGCTACCATCATATCTTTTCCTACCTTCGTGACCAGATTGTTTTGGACACTTACACCCGAAATGAAAAATGTCACTTAATCCGCAGTGCTTCACGGTTTGTCATCATTGCCAATGACTTGTATAGATGTGGTCTAGATGGTACCCTCCTTAGGTTTTTAGAACTTGATGAGTCCAAATGAGCATTAGTAGAGGTGCATGAAGGCATCTATGGGTCTCACTCCAATAGCCTGACATTGGCCCGTAAACTTATTAGAGATGGTTACTATTGGCCAGATATGGAAAAATAAGCTACACAGTTTGCTAAGTCTTGCAAACAATGTCAACTACATGGTAATATAATTCATGCTCCAGCCAAGTAGCTTATTCCCTTCATTACTTTCTGGCCATTTCAACAATGGGCCTTTGACTTGGTGGGTCAGATTTACCCCTCGTCCTCAAATGGACATAAGTTCATAATCACAGCTACAGACTATTTTACTAAGTGGGTGGAGGCAGTCCCTCTCACCATTGCCAATGGAAAGTCAGTAGCTATGTTCATTCTCAACTACATCATCTGTAGGCATGGTGTACCCTCAGCAATAATCACTAATAATGGGGGAAAAGTCAAAAACAAGGATTTGACAGAGCTATGCTCTAAGTTTAAAATTACTCAACATTGGTCTTCCATCTATTATCCTCAGGGTAATGGACAGGCGGAAGCATCCAACAAGACAATCCTTAAAATCCTACATCACACAGTGCACAAATCTGGACGAGATTGGCATCTTTGGATCAATCCAGCTCTCTGGGCCTATAGGACAAGCATAAGAACACCAACAAGGGCTACTCCCCATGTTTTGGTTTATGGAGCAGATGTTGTGTTACCAATTGAGGTTGAGATTCCTTCTCTGTGAGTCTCTCTGAAAGGCCTCATTACTGATGAAGATAATAGAATATCTCAGCTTCAAGAGCTAGAACTACTTGATGAACATCGACAAGTGGCGTTAGATCACCTTAGAGCATACCAGAAAAGGATGTCCAAGAGCTATAACAAGAAGGTTAGACCAAGGTATTTCTAAGTGGGTGACCTCATTCTGAGGGAGAACCCTAACAATCAACAACATTGGATCCAGAAAGGGAAGTTTGAATCAAATTGGCTTGGTCTGTATGTTGTCACTGCAGTGTTTGGGTCTGGTACCTATCAACTTTCTACTACTGAAGGAGAACAACTCAAAGATCCCATCAATGCTCTTCATCTAAAGCGGTTCTACAGCTGAGACATCTTCAGTTTGCTCATGTATATAGTAAAGTCCTGAAAAAATTCTAAAAATCTGAAAAAGTCCTAAAAAAAATGATCATTTTAGTGAAAACCTAGTGATAGGCTCTTTGATGTATCTCCAAAAAGATCATATATTCCAAAAATACAAAAAAATAAAAAAAATTGAAAAATACAAAAACCAGAGAAAAAGAAAAAAGGTGCCATTGATGAAAACCTGGCAAACAAGCATCATGGTAGCAAAAAAAGAATTTTTGCCAAGCAGGTGAAAACCTGGTAAATAGGTGCCTCTTGTTCCACAATGCTATATCTATTGTAGCACCACTTGGCTTGACGCATTCGCTTTCCTGCATTGCTACTTTCCTACTTTCCTACTTACATTTGCTTTTAGTTACCCATCAAGACACCAACTTACATGGATTGAAACTGGTCATACTCTCAGGGCAACCCTCCTTATCTAGGGGGCACTATCCTTTTGTCTTCTAAAGGATCTTCTTCACATAAGTCACTAGTGGTTCTCACTGCGTCTGCCTACTGATGTCTAGCTTATACTACGATCATTTCATTTGAGCATCTCTCTCACATCGGTCACCAGTGGTTCTCACTACATCTACCTATTGTCATTATTCTATCGATATTGCTCACATTTGTTATAGTTGGCGTTATACTCACACACTCTATCTATCGATACTCAGTCTTGATGATTCTATGCTTTAGTTTGTACATATCTTTTGGTCACTTTTGTGACACTCTGGTCCCTTTGCAGACCCTCCTGACTTGTCATTGATTTAGCGTCATACGCTTGGGGTCAATCAAATCTTGTTTGTCCTCGCCACATACATCAAGTCAATCATCATTACTTGGGGGTACGGGTGCCCCATTTGATCACATCTTTGGTTTATACCTGAGTCAGTAATCTTGTCACTTCTCCAAGACAACTCTCTACTGACACAAACTGGTGTTTTTCAACACCACCATAAACAGTATTTTTTAACACACATCAGATATATCAAACATAAACTTCTATCGATAAAAATCAAACACAATGCACTCACAAGCACAACGGTGTTTTTTAAACACCTCATACATAGACACATTCACAAAACTTTGAAACTGGCTGAGCTATGCTTGAATATTTCTTTGTATGTTGTCTATTCTCATGGATTTCATTGATATTTTATTTGTCTACTACTTGTTGGTGTAGTCCTGATGATCCAAAAACATCAAATAAATAGGGTGTATGTGATAAGAGCTCCCGCACTAAGGTGGCATAGCCTCACATCCCTCAATCTTATTTATTTGTATGCCATGGTGAGGTCGGTACTATCTCCTTGCTTGTTATTACTTTGTTTGTCATTGTTTTGTTTGCTATTGATCTGTTTGTTTATGCATGATCGCACTCGTGGTTATCTTGACTTTGATTGCCCTGATACTAGTGTACTCTTGCAACATTAACTGGAAACTATGTTCAGGTCATCTTGGATTTTGTGCCCTGGTGCTTACATTCATTTCCTACATTTTATCCGATGATAAGTCATATTCATATCCTTATGGTTGCATTGTGGTGCTAGTAAGGGTTGTATCGACTTTGATGTTCCAAAATTAAAAATGCTCAATGATGATGATTTTACGATGGGTCTCATAACCATGTCCTAGAATTGCACTTTCATATTGCATCTAGCATAGAATTGCATTTTCATATTGCATCTAGCATCGGATTGCATTTTCATTCTAGACTTGCATTGTGGCAACAATTCAGTGTTCTCTTCTTTGCATTCTCCTGGGTTCATACATAGGGGAGTTCTTCTTTAGAGTCTTGGTTTCATCATGACTGACCAAGTGTTTGATCCTTGCTCTCTATCTTCAGCTATATGCTCAACCCATTTTCAAGATCGAAATCGAAATCTGACACTTCTATATCGCTCAAAATCACATTTTAAAATTTTTGGGACTGACGTAATTGGACGCTTGTGCAGTCAACTTTCTGACGTCACTTTCTTGTCAGAATCATATCATATCATCATTTTCTCAAATATTTGAATTTTTTCCTCAAAAGTCAACTCTAGTCAACTATGGTAAACCCTAGTCAAACTTGGTCAACCAGACCTTGAAATCACTCAAAATTGATTCTAAATCTTCCAGATTCTTTCATAATATGTTCCTCTTGATCTCTGATTCCACATCTATTTGCAATTTTTCACTCTCCATCATCATTATGACGTGTCATCTTTCCATTTTTCTCCTAAGGGGGCAAGATGATTACATCATTGAATCTATTCCAATCAATCTGATCTGATTTTCAAAAGTCCTCATTGCTAGGGGCATCTCATCACTTGGGGCATGTTCATTTTTTTGTACCTCACAGTCAAAACAAGATACTCCACAATCAATAAGGGCATCTTTGTTCCTTACATCTTGTCATCTTTTAAGTATCTGTGCAATCTAACTCAAATTCTTGAGGATCAAGCTCCATTCTGGAGATGGTTCTCGAAAACTATCTTTTTGGGACAGGTATCGAGGAAATCTAACCCTGACTCCTGATAATCAAGCTTCATTCTGGAGATGATTCTGAACCTTTATTTACTATCTTTTGAGATAGGTATCGGGGAAATCTAACCCTGACTCCTGAAGGTTAAGCCTCATTCTGGGGATAGCTTTGTGAAAGATGTCAATCTAACCAGTGTCTTGGAAATCTAACCTAGATATTGGGGGACTAAGCTTCATTCTAAAGATAGTCCTAAAATCTCTAT
>MU224334.1:3678170-3694663 GCA_018584345.1 Thuja plicata | reverse complement strand
GATTATCTTACATCTTTCAATTCTTAGAATAACTATGCATTGCATTGCATTCATGAAGAAAAATCCTTCGTTCCTAGATTGGTCTATGGTTGTGAGACTCTCGTTCTGAGAGCAATTTCAAAAACCCCATCTGGATAGAAGGCAACAGGTTGAATCATGCAGGCAGTTAGGATGAATAATCTCATATTCAGTCTTGTGTATATCTAATGAAGAAGGACTATGTTGAAGTGTATGGTGAATTAACAAGGCCAAATTTACCACATACAATAGCCAATTTAATTAAATTAATTTAGTCTAGGGGAATGGGTTCATTTGCAAGTGATGAGATATATTGAGGTTCATTTAATTCCTTTATGATTAAATACTATAGCCATGTTTGAAATTTGATTTGTTTTAATTGGTTTGAATTGATTTGAATTGTATGGTTGTAGTAGTTAATATAATTTAGTGATAAAAATCACTTAGGACATTAAATCTGATTTAAAAAAGAATTATGCCAATGTAACATTGTTGTGACATAATTGGGGGTATGATCACACTTAGGGAAAATAGGGTCTATAGTTAGAGCAGACCAAATTTAGGTGGTTACATTTGGCCCTCTTTGAATTGATGTGTGAGCAGCACATTGATTCAAAGAAATTTTTTTGATTTTGACTTCAAAAATATTTGAGAATTTTGCTCATGATCGAACGAAATGTCTGATGAGATCAATTTTGCACTTGATTGAACTAAACTGATAGTATTGATTTTTGAACTTGGTTGTCATCCAAACATCAATAAAAGATCTTAAAGATACCAATTCTGAACTTGGTTGTCGTCCAAAATCTAGTATGAAGCTTCCAGGAGCTTAATAAGAATCTTTTAAAATGAGGAAACACAAGATATCCAACTTATGAGAACCAAAGCCTTCTATCCAATAGTTCTGACTTAGTCAAGGAAATTTTTATGCCCCTAGTTGTTTGATAATGAAGTCATTTTAATGTTGTTTTGAGAAAAAAATTGATTGATGATAGTGTGATCATGCCCCCTTAGGAACGAAATTGAAGGAAAAGAAATGAAATCCCCCTGTTGAAATAATGTATCAGTTGCATGAAATCGGCAGGGCATAAAAGAACATAATAGAAGAAGTGAAAAAGGTGGTGTTTTTAAGGGTAAACAAACGAGAACCAAGTTAATTATGTGAAAATGTGAGTGGTGGTACTGATAAAATGATTTCAGACCAAGATTTATGGTGAAATGTGCAATCTGATGGATTTTCAAAACAGATGGAGCAAATCTGCATTTTCAGGAGTTGTCACAAAAATGTTACTGTGCTACACAAAATACCTTAGGCACCTTCAATTTAGTTCCCAATTGATCAAAAAGAGAATAGAAATGGAGTTATTGTTGCCTGGGAGGGGTTTTGGAACCCCTAAATAGCTCAAAAGACCAATATATATCTCAAAAATTACCATTTTACTATTCATTTTCACTTTTATCAATAGTAATTCTAAGAGCTCTGCAGAGAAGATGGTGGTCCCCATGCATAAAAATTATTTTGAGCTCATCTGTCGACATCAATACTTGACTGATTATGCACCTCTGGTAAGTACCCACAAAACTTCCCTGTGAAATTTGCAATTTTGAATTTTATGCATTTTTGTAGCTTGTAGAGCCTTTGTAATTATGGGTCGCATCCGAGATTCCAGATCACACCCTGTCAAACTTGCGTCGCATCCCATTTTTCCAGGATTGTATCTGGTTTTTTTGGATTTCTGCATCACATCTGGGATTTCCTAGATCGCATCCAGTTTGTCTATTTTTACCTTAGTTTTTAGTTGAATTTTCATTTTGTGTCGTACCCTATCCATGTAGGATCATACCTCATTTTCTGGGTCGCATACGGGATTTTTGGGATCACACCCTGTGGTTTCAATTGCATCCTATATTTCCAGGATCACATCTAGTAAAAGAGATCGCACCTTGTCTTTCCAGGAACGCATCTCATTTTTAGATTTAGAAACTTATCCATTTTGACCTATTTGTCTATGGTAGACTTTGAATTACATGGCTGATCAGGAGTCTACATCTCTGTTGTAGATAGAACACTAATTTATCCTTTTATGTGTCAAAATAGACATATTTTGAGGTAGTCTCTTTTAGAGGCACATATCCAGGGCGTGTTCTTGCCTTGTCTAGACTTCTCTCAGATGATGAGTAGGTGATAGTGGTCCATTAGGGATTATGATCTTTGATAGGTTTACCCAATATAGGCGTAAACAGAGGGTTGTTGATTGCTCTTTCCAAGAGATGGCACTCAGAGCACAACACCTTCCATCTCTCGATCGGGGAGATGACAGTGACTCTAGAGGACATATGGCGCATATTTCATGTTCCTATTATTGGTCATGAGGTGTGCTTTGAGGCGATGTCTGCCGTGGTGATTGGAGAAGCTTGTTGGTATTTCCAAGATGACACCATCAATTATAGATACCTTTCTTGAGACTATATCATCGATCATTATGATTGATTATCTATATATTTAGCAAGTTTGATTGGTGGCATCCTGATGCCAGATAGAGGATAGCATGGGTTCATGGTCAAATGGGTGGACATGCTAGAGAAGATGGTCATCCACAGGCAGAGATTTGCATGGGGCAGGTGTATCCTAGCCCACATGTACCGTGAGTTTCATGAGATTATGTACCACTATACCCAGAGCATGAATATGGTTATTTTGATTCTTCAAATTTGGGCTCGGGAGCACATCCCTATTACACGACCGAAAGTTGATAGGCAGAGTGCATTGGAGTAGGCCTATGTATATATGTATGCAGGTCTTATTCAGAAGCCCCATCTGGGAAAGGTAGAGTACTGGCGATGACTTTCTAATGATATGATTGAGGTCGTCTGGTAGCCATATTTATATTGTGAGGAGTGGACCTTAGATTCTAGGCAGGTTCCTTTTTTATTTTAGAGTAGGTACCTCATTGGGCAGACCAGATACATTGTAGAGAAGTTCATGCACACCTAAGTTTTGAGACAGTACCACTAACGGCAGAGCAAGACTCAGGATATCACTGTATATGCCCAGATCTGTGATGAGGCACCATTGTGGGGTTCCTAGCTTAGGTATGAGACAGTGCATGAGGAGATCTGTGATATGGTTGGAGTAGATTGGGATCTTTTTCTAGATGTTGCAGATGTAGGTTTCTTAGATGGATACACAACAAAGATGCTTCAATATCCATTTCCTCATTTTATAGTGCCAGAGGAGGTCATTCCTCGCATAAAGGAGCCGATAGATTATGATTTGGATGAGCGCCTGGCCAAAGGGAGAGGAGGAGCTCAAAGAGATAGGCATAGTGGTAGGCATGGAGGGAGAGATGGTGGCAAAGATGGAGGTAGGGATGGGAGGCATCCTCCTCTAGATGAGGGGATGACGGTGGAGATGACAGGGGTGGTGGAGCTATGGGTGGCCACACAGATGTTGCCAGTCTTAGTGGAGAGGGTCAGTGTACCCGATTCAGATTTTTTGCTCCCTGAATAGATCCAGGTCCATTACTTATAGGGGATCAAGAGAGGTAGCAGAGGCAGCATCAGCAGAGACAGCCTGATTGATCATAGGACAGGGCCTCAGGACAAGATTCTAGCAGGGGTTCTAGCAGAGACGGAGACCCACTTTCTCAGTGTGAGAGGGAGAGAGAATCTTAGGGAATAGATCACAACTCTAGAGGGTAGGCTCACTACAACTGAGTCTAGGATTTCTATATCAGATGTATTTTTCACAAATAGGGACAGACAAATGGAGAGACTTAGGATAGAGTGAGATATGCAGGTTTGTACTGCTGTGCACTAGGGGCAGAGAGCCACTTATTATTATGCTCTTTATCATGTAGTGGTGCCAAAGGGACAGAGAGCAGTGTCTTTTTCATGGTTGGCCTAGCAGTCAGAGGGGGCCATGCGTCCTCCTCCTCCATTTGTACCACCTTCTCCTCCTCCTCCAGATCAGGGAGAGGGGGGAGCCAGAGTTGATTCTATAATTTGTTACACATGTATATTGTATATTTGGATCCTTCTGAGATATTTCTTTTGTATCCGACACATATATATCAGATTCTTTATAATCTTCTGATATCCTGATACTCTCTATGTCGACTTGTGTCATATTTTGATCTGTACCATGTTTGAGATATATATCTGATGTAGTTGTTTCTGATTCTAACATGTTTCATGAGTTCTCTTTGCTTTGGTAGATTTATTTGCACATGTGATTAGATCTTGGTCATATGATGAGTTATATTTAGATAATGACATCATTTATGTTGTTTTGTGGATTTATCACCGATATAAATATGTTTCAAATGATACTATGTGAAAATGTAAAATGCATGTTTTTTGAGTTTTTCTTATGCAATTTTAAAATGTATGGATTCACTTAGGATGTAGAAATAAAATGCACAAACGCTTTGTTTTTGTATTTTTCTTCTGTCTCTTTTAATGAATGCAAAATGTATGCTATGGATGTGCAATGATATTGATATCAGTAATAGTAAATGGATGTAATTAACTTGGATTTTAGAAGAAGAAAATAGAAATCATTTTTGAGCCCAAATTTCTTATGCTTTTACTTCTTTTACAAATGCATCATGCAATCTCTAAATGTAGCTACATGCAAACTCTTAGGACTTGTCACTGACTTGCAAATATTGTAGCCTTTTTATCGTCATTGGGAAATTTTTGGAATAGATACCACCTGATAGTACAACAATCACTAATACCCACTGATATTATGAAAGTATGAATACTATGTTTTATTGGAATGTCAGAAATAGACTTAGGTATCAAGGCATAGAAGCTAGGATAACACAATAGTCTTCATCCTTTTAATATATCAGATTCTATTTAAGGCAAGATATTGGACCCGCAATGACCTTGAAAATTCATATCCTTGGGTACATTATGCTTCATATCCCTTAGAAAGAATCTGAGTTTGAAAACATAAAAGGAAATTTTTCCAACTCACTGTAGTTGACAGATAACAAAGATCAAGATATATGCGACTATCCACTTATGGCGGCAACTCTTACCATAAACATCCAAGTTAGGTGAAATTTATAGGATCATTTGGAACTATCACCATATGCAGAAAACCAAGAAAATGTTATGCCCCCTATCCTTGCGACTCTTTGTCTTTGCACAAACATCATGGAGCAACTCGGAAGGCATAACAATTATCAATTGTGAATCAATCAGATAAAGTTCATAACTGTTTAGATGCCCCTAGTTAAAACATCATGGGTACATAAAAGAGATATAATCAAACCAAGATCAAACTATGTTTAATTAGTATTGAGAAATACTATTGATTCATTTTTCAAGGGCAGTATAGATTTATCAATCAAAAATTTGGAATTCAAGAAAATATGTGTTCTATGTGTGTGTACATCGTTATTCTTATTCGCAATCCCATGTGGTTCTTAGGAACATCGTTCA
This sequence comes from Thuja plicata, assembly GCA_018584345.1. Taxonomy (NCBI): domain Eukaryota; kingdom Viridiplantae; phylum Streptophyta; class Pinopsida; order Cupressales; family Cupressaceae; genus Thuja; species Thuja plicata. The sequence continues at coordinate 3,689,188 of MU224334.1, read as the reverse complement.
TGTTAGTGCAACATTTGTGTCATCCTTGTGTCATGAAAGGGATAGTTTTAGTGTAAGTATCAAGAAGCATGGTATCACAAAACAAACCAACCTATGACGACCTAGCAGACGCAACCTATCAAACTGGAAAAGATGCCCCCAATGCAGAATGACTTAATCCTAAGACAAAAATGTAGACAAATCCCAAGCAAAGATAGGATTGTTTAGGAAACAAAGTCAACATTTAGCACAAGTGTAATTGTGAAGGCTTAGTATCAGTAGTGCATTGATAGATGGAGTGTAGAATACAAGTGATGCCTGACTGCTAGGTTTTCACCACTTGGCAAGATCTTTTCTTTCTTTTTGCTACCAAGATGCCTGATTGCCAGGTTTTCATCAAGGCACTTTTTTCTTTTTCAATTTTTTTTTGCTATTTTTTATTTTTTGAATGTTTTTGTAGTATCAAAGTGATTTTTTGCCAGGTTTTCACGAAGGATACCTTTTTTTTAGGACCTTTTCCACTATTTTTAGATTTCTTTAGGATCAATTTTCTGAATGTTTTTGGTATTTTATGAGAACTATTTAGTGTACAAGCTCTGCTAGCTGAACATCAAGTGTAGAACCACTTAAAATGTAGAGTATTGATAGGATATGGAAGAACATCTCCCTTAGGTGTAGCCAGCTGATAAGCTCCAGTCCCAAAAGTTGTAGTGATAACATAAGGTCCCAACCAATTAGGTTCAAATTTTCCTTTCTGTTCTCTATTAGGCTAGTTCTTAGGATTCTCTTTTAGAACAAGATCCCCCATGTCAAACTGTCATGACTTTACCTTTTTATTGTACCCCTTGGACATTCATGCTTGGTACACCTTCAAATTATTGAACACCTATTGTCTGCACTCATCTAGTAGGTCTAAAGAATTCACCCTATCGATGCGGTATTGCTCATCAGTAACAAGACCTTGTAAAGATATCTACAAAGATGGGATTTCAACCTCAATAGGTAGTACTACTTCAGCGCCATAGACTAGACCAAATGAAATGGCTCTAGTTGGTGTTATAATGCTTTTTCTATAGTCCCATAGTGTCGGATTTAGTTGTAAATGCAAGTCTCTGCCAAAATTACTCATAGTTTTGTGTAGGATCTTGAGAATATTCTTGTTAGATGCCTCTACCTGTCCATTACCTTGAGGGTAATAGATTGAGGAGAAATGTTGAGTGATGTGAAAATATTCACAAAGGTCATCGATGTCTTGATTTTTAAATTGGCCCCCATTGTCTGTTACAATTGAAGAGGGTATCCCATATCTATAGATAATGTAGTTCAAAATGAACATAGCCACATGTTTGCCAGTGGCTTTGATTAGAGGCACGACCTCGACCCACTTCATGAAATACTAAGTGGCCGTAATGATGAACTTGTGTCCATTTGAAGAATTGGGATATATTTGTCCAACCAAGTCAAAGGCTCATTGCTAAAATGGCCAATGTGTAATGAAAGGTATAAGTTCTCTGGCAGGAGCATGGATGAGATTTCCATGTGTCTGGCATTTATGACATGTTTTTGAAAATTGAATAGCATCTTTTTCTATGCTAGGCCAGTAATAGCCTACTCTGAGCAGTTTCTTTGCTAGTGAAAAGTCATTCGAATGTACATACACCTTCGTGGACTTCTTTTAACGTACGATCAGACTCTTCGAGTTCTAAACATCTAAGAAATGTACCATTGATACCTCTTCAATATAAGTTATTAGTTATGAGGAAACAACGCGATGTTGTCCTAATCAGGGCTCTTTTCTCATTTTGGGATAGATTGTGGGGAATAGTTTGGTCAGTAAGGTAAGCAATGATATTAGCATACCAAGATTGGTCTGGGGTGTTTAAAGCACAAATTACTTGGTATTCAGGGGTATCAAAGGTAGGATAGGAGAGTTCTTCCCCCAACAAGTCATAGAAGAATTGATGTTCTTCCAGTTGTAACATGGATGCCAATGTAGCCATAGTATCTACAGCTTTGTTCTCTATTCTCGGTATCTGCTAGAATGTGATGAAGATAAAGTACTTCTTTAGGTCATCAACCAGTTGCTCATAGGGTGTCAAATTTTCATCTTTCATTTGGTAATCTCCATTTACTTGATTGATGATGAGCTCAGAGTCACCATACACGTGTAACTCTACAATCTTCCACTCCATGGCGAGCTTAAGACCGTTTACCAATGCCTCATATTTTGAAATGTTGTTCGTGAATGGGAATATCAATTTGTAAGACTTGGGTATATTGTAGCCTTGAGGAGTTATGAATAGAACTCCTACTCCAGAGCCTTGTTACATGAAAGAAACATCAAAGTACATCTTCCATGGTTACTCAATTAGATCTACATAATGGTGTTATCAGGAAATTCAATCTTTAAAGGCTCATCATCTTGAAGTGGTGAATCAACTAGTTGATCTGTGAGGACTTGTCCTTTAATATCCCTCCTGTCTACATACTCAATGTCAAATTCACTTAGAATGAGAGACACCCTATTAATATTGTTTTTCTCAAAAGGTACTTCAAAGGATCAATCTTAGCAATGAGCCTTACTGTATGTGAGAGCATGTAGTGTCTCAATTTTTGTGATGCAAAGACGACTGCTAAACATTCTTTCTCAATAATGTTGTAATTGAGCTCATAGGAGACTAGCGTTCTACTGATGTAGTAGATAGCTCTTTCTTTCTTTTTTTCATCCTCTTGCACTAATAATACTCCCAATGATGTAGCTGTAGCTGAAATATACAAGATTAATGGCTTTCCATGAATAGGCGCCATAAGAATATGAGGAGTAGCCAGGTACCCTTTTAATTCTTTGAAGTTGGCTTCATAGTGTTCATCCCATTTGAAGGTGACCCCTTTATGTAGAAATTTGGCAAAGGGTTGTGTGATGTCAGCAAGTTGTGACATGAATCTCCTAATTGATTAGAGTCTCCCTTGCAATGTCCTCATTTGACTGATGTTGCATGGAGGAGTTATCTCTAGAATGGATTTGACCTTTGCAGGATCTACCTCAATTCCCTTCATTGAGACAATAAACCCTAAGAGCTTTCCTGATTGGATCCCAAAGGCACACTTCTTTGGATTGATCCTGAGTTGAAATTGCTCCATTCGATCCAATATCTTTCTTAAGTCATCAATATGAGTGCTCCTCTCCTTTGATTTGGCTAAGGTGTCATCCACGTAATCCTCCATGTTTTTATGCATCATATCATGGAATATAGTAGTCATTGCTCTTTGATATGTGGTGTCAACATTCTTTAACCCAAATGGCATGACGTTCCAAAAAAAATTTCCCCATGTGCATGTAAATGTGGTCTTCTCTTGATCCTCAAGGGCAATTTTTATCTGATTACAACCTGAGAAACCATCCATTAATGAATACATTTGGTAGCCTATTGTGAGGCTGATGATCATGTCAATATTAGGTAGTGGGAAGTCATCCTTTGGACATGCCTTGTTTAATTCTCTAAAGTTCATACATATCCTGATAGATTTATCAGATTTAAAAATGGGGAGCACATTGGAGATCCATCCTGCATAGGCAATAACTCTGATAAATCCAGCTTTTAACAATTTTTCTAGCTCTGATTTTACTAGCAATGCAACATGAGGATGCATCTTTCTAAGTTTTTGTTTCAGGGGCTTAATCCTAGGAGCTATAGATAAGTGGTGCATGATTAGATTAGGATCTAGTCTAGGCATATCTGTATAAGACCATGAAAAGTTGATCTTCTTCTCTTTCAGGAACTCTGTGAACTGTGTCTTCTCTTCTTCTGACAAAGATTGTGCTAGGTGTACTATTTGAGGATCTTCAATTGTGCCCAAATTAACTGGCTATGTTGGTTCTATCAGAAATGAAGACCTTGATATCAGGAATCTCATCCTTTGGTGCCTCTATGTTGTTTTCACCATATGATGTATCTTTTGTTTTTACTATTTTAGGATTTGACACTACCACAACGTGGTTTTCACCGTCAGTCCCATTTTTCTTTTTCTTTTTCAATTTTTGACTGAGAAACTTGATATCCTCCTATGACATGTTCATGCTCCTTTCATTGGTGGAAGAAAGATAGGGTTCACAAGAGTTTAGATAATAGGCTAAGGTGTAAGCATTAGGAAAGTCAAGGATAGGAGAAAGATCTATACCAGTCCAATCAATTAAGTCTAGGTTTATCAAAGACAAGGAATCAGACTCTAGGAAGGACAACATCATGTTAGCATCATGACTATTAATTGACATGACATCTTCTGTTAAGTTAAATTCTTCAATGTTTAGATCAATACGAGCTAGATCATCATTAAAAAGGTCATTGTTAGTTATATGCGGACCAAACTCTAGTGACTCATCAGTAGAACTTTCATCATCATCTCTTCATAAAAGGAGGCTTCTTTCTTATTGCCTCTAAACTTCTTCTAGACTTAGGAAAGCACCAGTCTCTCCATCAATGACAGGAAGAAGGAACTCTTCCTCTACTTCAGGAATATCAGTGTTGTTGGGAGTAGTGTTAGAATTTTCATGAGGTGTTGAGGGAGCCACAAACATGTGAATTGTATATATTTAAATGTCTTATGTGGTGACAGATAGCTCATCCCATTCATAATCATGAGAGTCAGTGATTTCATCATCGGATCTGTTTAAGTATTCAGAAATAGTTATCTAGTGTAATCAGTTAGCTATCTATGGATCAAAGTGTGGTAAGTCAAGGAAATGTGTGACTATGACTAACTGCCCCCAATTAGGATGTGAATCCAGCCATCAGGGTGTGCTCTTTGTAGTTGTTTCTATCAATGGTACCTTTGGATCAGCTGTTGTTATGTCTCCTACCTCTTGAATAGCAGGTTGTGTTAACAAAGGAGTGTGAAGATCTTGTGGTACCTCAAAGCTTGGTACATAGTGCACTCCTTGATAGTTGGGATTCTTTGTGTTAACATGTAATAACCTTTCATAGGAACATGGCTCTAGTTAGATATCTCTTCTATTTCATCACTCCCTTTGTCAGAGATCGGACTATCTTTTGAAGTAGGTTTGTCAGATTCAATATTAAAACCTAGTCCTTTTTTTTCTCTGGTATTCCTGAACTCCCTGTGTATAGGTTAATAAGTCCTCTTCCAATGTTTCTTAAAGGTCCTTTTCCTTCGTATCCCATTTTCTTAAGGAGATCGTATCCTTTACCATACTGTTCTAGAGATATTTCTACATTTTTTACCTCAGTTTCCATCGGTTCTCCTTTGTAAAGCCAGTCCAAGACTGCCTTTTCTTCTGTGTTATCTAAAGAAGATGTGGATGCCTTTACCATGCCAGTTTCTTTGTGGATTTTTGGCTCCTTGGATGCAGTAGGTGTAAATGTAAAGGAAGGTTTTCCATAGGATCTCGGTGACACCGAAATTTCTGTCAGCGACGGAGTCATGTCCAGTTTGTATTCTCCCATACCTGTTTCTTCAAGTTTTAAGGTTTTTCCAAAACTCTTCATAACCATGTCCTTGGTAGTCTCAGGAGAAGTTTCATCCATATCTTCCTTGTTATGCGGAATCATACTACCTACTTTGATATTATTGCAAGTATAATTAGCATCCGCAGGAATTGTAACTTCCACCCCATTATGTGGGAGCTTGATACACTGGTGGTAAGTAGACAACACAGCTTGCATTTTGTGAATCCATGGTCTCCCCGATAGGATATTATAGGCCAGGGGTAGATCCATAACTTGACATACGACATTCCTTTCAATTAGTTTGACTCTGATAGGTAGAACAATAAGACCTTTAGAGGATCTTTCTTCCTCATCATAAGCTTTGATATTTATTTTGCTTCTAGATTCAATGGTTTGTTCTGACAGACCCAGTTTCTTGATTAGATTAAGTGTACAAAAATTCAATCTTTCACCTCCATCTATAAACACGTGTCTAACACAGGATTTATGAATGAGCACCTCAATATGGAGGGGTTGATTATGTGGATGGGTCAATGACTTATCATCCTCTTCAGAAAAGGAGAGGTAATGTGGCGCTGAGATGTGATTGACCATCACTTGGAATTTGTCTATATCAAGGTCCTTTGGTACATGTGCAGCATGTAGAGCTTGTTCTAGGACTTCCCTATGCACTGTGGATATTTTAAGCAACTCAAAAATGGAAATTTTGGAAAAGGTTCATTACATTTGGTCCACCAAGTCATACTTTTTTGTAGGAATAGTTACCACATGTTTTGCTTCTGGTTTGGGAATAGTAACAATAGGAACCTTGGATGTTGATGCTGGTTTTGGGGAAGAATTGGGTCCTTTGATCATGACCTATGCTTGGCTCTCAATCACCACATTCATTTGGAAAGAAAAACCTTTGATTGTGACCACATTAATTGATTCAATTTTAATGTCTAGCATATTGATCACATTATCATTATTGGAGTAGGTGTAGTTTACTTCATTACCTTTTCCTTTAGATGTTTCCCCTTTATCATAGTTAGGGAATGGTTTATTAAATGTTGTATGATCTTCATTGGTAGTGTGTCCATCCACCTTGATCTTACCTCCTTCAATGAGGTCTTGAATAACATGTTTGAGCTTAAGGCAATTGTTAGTCTTGTGTCCTTTGTTTTTGTGAAAGACACAGTAAGGATTATCATCCCACCACCTGGGTTTGACTGCTGGTTCCCATGGTTAGAATCTGGGATTGTGAGAACTTTTTTGTCTATAAGTGTCTTCAAAATGGTCTTGAGAGGCTCTCCCAAAGGAGTGAATGTACTTTGAGGTTTTGAAGTCCATGTTTGACCCTTGTTATTATCATTGTTTTCTTTGGGTATGGATTTTGTTACCCTGGCATCTTTGCTTGCTTTCATACAGTTAGTTAGATTGAATACCTCAGGTTTAGGACCAACATTAGATGCGTCTACTATGCAATTATTGACAATATTTTTGTTCTATTTCCACCATTTAGGCTTGGAGTTGGAGTTGTTTGGTTTGTTTTCACTTTGAAGAGTGATCTCCCCCTTTCTGACCATAACTTCTTTGATACAGAGGGCGTTCTTAATCATCCTGTTGAAACTTGGGGAATCTTGCATCTACAATGCGTAGTTCAATTCTGGTATCAAATTATTGACAAAGATTTCCATCTTCTCGGATTAGGGAATGGCTCTTAAATACCGTGCAAATATTTTCCTCCACCTTTGAAGGAAGTGTGTAAATGATTCGCCAGTCTTTTGTTTAGTGTTGCACAGATCCATCATAGTCACTTCATGCTGGATATTATAGGAGTAATGTTGGATGAATTGTTGTATTAGCTCCTAAAAAGTTTTGACCTTGGGTGTAAGTTTTGAGAACCATTCCATGGCATTGCCTCCTAGACTTCTAGGAAATAGTCACATGAGGTAAGTGGGTTCATGCATGTACTCTATGCTAAGAGCACAAAACTCTTGAACATGGTCATGTGGATCAGTTTATCCCATATACTTGTCATATTTTGGTCGTGCCACATTGGGAGGAAATGGAACTATAGTGATACTTTTGTCAAAAGGAAATGGACAAATGGAGTCCACCGAGTTTTTTTTTGGGAGTTTAGCCTTCTCTTGCTTGACAGTCGCAAGCTCCATTTGCATTAAGGTAAGTTGTTTAGCAAGAATAGAAATAGGAGTTTGTATCTCCTTTTCTTTTAGTTGTTCCATATCATAATCCTTGGGTAATTTTACACCAGTGGATGCTAAATGGAGAAAGTATTTCTCTTTATCCTCATCAATTATCCTTTCTAGTATCTTGTGGAACCTCTTTCTCTATTTGAGTTTATTGTACTCATCTTCAAGGATGTCCCCCTCACCGTCTGATCCAAATGGAGGATGTTCAAATGTAGGTTCTTCTTTTTCATCGATATCTTCATGCTCCTGGCTTTTTCTATTGTCATATTCTTCAAAAGTTGCACTCCATTCATGAGTGTTTCTATCCATTTGTGGGGAGTCTAGATCAAGTAGGGAACTGCGAGATGTTTCTTCCTAAAAGTGTAGTGATTTAGGAGGAGCTTTTGATCCTTTAGAGGTGTACTTGTTGCGTCTTGTGTTAACCATGTATCTATATCTCAACTTCATCAAAGTTTCCCAAGAGGGTCAAGCAATATCTTGAATCGTTCAAGTGAGTGTGTCTAGGTGGAAGTATCATTCAAGTTTTGGTGGAAGTAAATGATTCCAGCATCAGAGGGTTAGAATGCCTTGATAGTGAGTTGGGAACCAAGTTTTTGTAAGAAGCGGATAGACCACATGTATTGAGATGGATAACGAAAAACTAACTGGACATGCAAGGTAGACATTTGAAAAAGTGTTTCAACACAGCGACAGGGAGACCAGAAAAGACAACAGGGACAGAATAAAGAGCCAAAAGGGTATCCAAATAAACTGAGTTTTCTTGAGAATCTATTCTGCAAGTGCAAACTATCCTAGATGCGAGCTCCTAGATGCAAGCCTAGAAATATAGGATGCAAGCTATTGACGACCCTAGATGCGAGTTGGAACCCTAGATGCAATGATGTGTTAGCCTGATGTGAGCTGAAATACTAGATGCAAGCCAGGATACCAAAAAGGATCTAGGAAATCTGGGATGCAATTTTCTGATGTCTCTGTCAGATTTGATCAGTTTTGAAAAATTTGTTTTAGAAGTGCGTGAAGTTTGTTTGATTGCAATTTCACATTCTAAGACTTGTCAGTTGGTGAAAATAGATGTATAAACCCAGGATTGAAATTTGTTTCTTGTTTTGAAAATGTTATCTTTTTAGTGATCTTTTAGTTATGTCAGGCATTGTTGCATTGTTAAAGGGTGAAATAGGCACACATTTTATCCCTATTTTCTAGGTGGAGGATGAAAATCCTTGCTTGTTGAATTAGGTACACACTCAAATGCTAATCAAAATACAACCATCACCAAGCATGCAATGGCTCTAGTTATGATGTTGTATTAGTCAGCTCCAAATGCAAGTGAGGGCATGATATGACGAGTGTCTTGGGGCAATTACTTTTTTCCTTGCACAAAGATTATCACCCTTTCAGGGGTGAATCAAGAATTTTTTCAGTTTAAATATTGTCTATGATTGGGCAATCTGTTCAAAACCATCCCCCATAGAATTGCACAAGGAAAAATTGAGGTGTATAGCCCTATGAGTACTTAAGTATATATTGTCTTGCAAGCAAGATTCAAGTGGCTCCACTCTACACATTTCCAAGCATGTTTAAGGAATGATGTCAAAATTCAATGAAAAAAACTGGCTCCGTCTTCTGAGGCTTTTGCCTATGAGGAAGCAATTATTTATAGTGAGTTGGAAGGGTGGCGTAAAACCTGTCCTCACTTGGGTAATTCTTGAGAGATTTTTTTCTCAATCGGAAGGCCCTCTACTATTAAATAAGCGTACAAAGGATTGGCGAGCGTAGGATGTCTAGATTTTTTATTCCTCCAAAGAAGAAGAGCATACTCTCCTAATCTATACCACTTTCTCCCAAAATAGTTTCAGGCAAATAGTTCGCTCCCTCAAGCAATGTTGTGTTTGATTTAAGATGTTCCTACTTTATGGAAAACAAAATTCTTGAAAGTAAAGTTTGTGTTGTTCAATTTAGCTGAAATATTTAAATGAATAGCTCATTCAATTTCTGATTCCCAAAATTAGACAATGTATTTGTTCATTTAGTCTACAAATTTAGTGCTTTGACTTGTTCATTTACTGTCCAATAGAAATTTAGTTATGTTTTCTTGGTTCAGTTATCTCCAAACTCCTTTCAACCCATAAACTGATGTGTGAGTTTCTAATTTTCCTTAAAAGGAAAAGAGCATAGTCCTCTAGTCAGTTTAGTAGAAGATTAGAAAATGTTCTTAGTATAAAAAGCATGTAAATAGAGGTCAAGATGGGGGTTTGGAAACCTGAAAAACCACGTTAGTATTCTTTGTTCAACTCCATTGAAAACCTTTGATAGAAACCTGCAAACACAAGTTAGGCTGCTTTAAAAGCCAAAAACCAAAGTGAGAAAACTGTTAGAGGTTAGGCAAATGAAGTATGCAAGATTTTTAATCAGATGCGAGTCTAAAATAATAGGATGTGATACCATATAATAGATGCAAGCCCTTGTCACCAGATGCAAATGAATGTTCCCCAAATACGATTCTAAACCAAAAATGATCTGGGAAATCCTGGATGCGAGCCTCATTTTTTGCAGTGTGAGGGTGTATCCCAGATGCGAGCCAGAATGACCAGATGTGATTTTGGACCTGAAAATTGGGAGGAAAGATTAGTGAAAAATGAGGTAAAAAATGAGGCAAATCTTGAATCGTGCCCCACAGTAGGCGCCAAAAATACGTGTGTTAAAATGTGCACCTATTAGCTGCAACACGACACTTCAATAGATCATTACATTAGTGGAAAACATGGTTAGATGAGCATATAAAGCACTAAAATTGACCTATTTCTTTCTAAATAAGAAGAGTATGATAAGAAACATAATAGCCCTCAGATTATGCTACTATCAGTGACATATACAACTTAGCATGAAATATTTGAGTTAAAAACAAACTATTTAACCATTAAGCATGCATTCTAGCTCTAAAAAGCATGAAAATAACAATGCCTAAACATGAAATCTAAAATATGATATGAATCTATGTTTATTCTAACAGCATAATAATGCATTTGATTCTAAAATTATGGGCTTATTTGTGCTCAAAAACACCTTCTATTTATAGAAGAATGAGGAGATAGAGGGGGGACAAGGTGCATTAATAGAGTTGAAAAAATCATTAATGAAGTGTAAGAGCAATAAATGCTAAAGGCATTCAATAGGCATGGGAATAAGGCATCTCCATTAATGAGGCATTAATGGGAGCCTTAAAGAAGCATGGGAAGGGTGTAAGAGGCAAGCTTGAGAAAGTGGACTTGAGGAAAGGAATCTTGAGATTCCTTGACTTTCTCAAGTGGGTTGAGTCCTTAATCATTCCTTAATGGAATGTGACAACATTAGGAGGTGGGTTAGGATAGAATTAGGATTAGAA
>MU224334.1:3596057-3669995 GCA_018584345.1 Thuja plicata | reverse complement strand
TATCATAATATCATTCATGTTGATGCGAGAAAAGAGATGAACTTCAAAGATACATCTATATACAGAGAGGTATATATCAGAACCGAGCACTAGAGCATATTAATGTATTGCTGATGGATAAGGGAAAATCAAGGAAGATATTATGGATGCAAAGAAAAGATTTTTTGACATGAATGTCATATATTTGTTTGGCATTGTTGTCAAAGGGAGAGAGATTATCCATATTATCATATTCTTTTGAAAAAGAGAGAGATTATCCATTATCAAATTACTCCAACAGGGAGAAATCATATCCAAAGGGAGAGAGTTTGTATGAAAAAGCTTATACAAAGGAAGAGTTGCTAAAAAGAGAATTGAAGGAATCAAATCTAAGCTAAAACAAAGCTTACCAAAGTTCAGACATGTATCGATTGACAAAAGGGAGAGATTGGTAGTTTGATGAATCTCAACAATTGTATTTCATATTATATTAAAAATAGTATAGTATGATAATACAAGTTTGTTTCCATCAATACCAAAGGGAGAGATTGATGACATGTAACTGATTAAATGTTTGATAATGTTAAGTTGAAGATAATGCAAAGCATTAAATAAGTTAAATGATTTGTATTGTCATTGATGTCAACTTGATATCATCTATACGGTCATGTATATAATGCCAGAGACTTCAGATAATCAATGGAACAAATGTTATGCTTTCATCAATGCATAAAATTCAAGTATTCACTAAGTGACATACAAACACCGACGAAGTGCACACCATCGGTAAAGGCAAAGAAGAAAAGTCACAGTGATACCCGACAAGAAGAAGATAGTGTTGCCTGATGAAGCAAAACCACAGGATGCCCAATGAGCTAAAAGTAGAGTTACCCGACGGATGGAGATCCCAAAGCTAACTAGAGTCACACTGATGGAACTGACAGTTGTAATCGATGACTAACTAAAGAGTTGACCAACAGAATAGAGAGTTCAGAAATTGACAAAATATTTAGTTGGCAAGAGCTAAAGATACACTTAACTGGTTGTTTTCTTTATTTTATTTGACCAGATTTAAGTAATTGATTTAAAGCTGATTTATACAACTGGTACGAAGATAACTATGAGACAAATCAGGAGTTATGCTTTAAATCAAATTGGCTGGATTGTTTTTCATGCCAAGAATCAAGAATCAAGAATTAAGAAACAATGAATATCATGTCTATATAAGAGACAAGATTAATTCATTTTCATATCACATGAAAAGGGATTAAGGGGAGTGAATAGAAAGAGGATGCTAAAAAGAAACTGATGAAGAGAAACTTCATGCAGTACTGATCAATCAAGTTGAAGTAGATCTAAGGAATTCTGCAGACACCAAAAAATAGTGAACACAGCATCATAGAGAAGAAATTATGGAGCACAAAAGAATTGTATGGATACATTGATCAAAGAGGTAATGTACTTAAATAGATCTGAAAATCTGCAATTCAAGTTGCATTATAAAAAGGTCATTTTTTTTCAGTTTTACCATTGAAGCATCAAGTCTCTTAACTGAGCAGGACTTAACAGTCTTCTATATATTGAGGTACATCCCAAGGAGTGCCAAAAAGGTTGATTCATGAAAGTAGCATTGGATATGCCTGATGCCTATTGACAATCTAAGAGAGAGGCTGATTCAAGGATGGCATCATTAGATGCCCGATACTAAGTGACAACCTATATGTGTAAAATCCTCTAACAAGGTCACACCTAACACTGTGTTTGTAACCTTTAACAGGGTTGGCTCTTAACAGGGCTCACTTTAGAAGAGTGAAAATTTGGGGTACCGGTCCCAGTGGTTTTTTCCCTTAACAAGGTTTCCACGTTAAAAATTCATGTGTTATGTGTGTATGATTCATTTATTTATTGTTTTGTATCTGACATAGTTAACACTAGATTTATCAGTATACTATGCATATTTACTGTATTTCGATAAATAGTTATACTGCTTATCGGTAATCAAGGAGAATAAGGACAGACAAGGTAAACCGACAGACAGTTAATCATTATAATTATCTCATGACATGCACCTTATAGGGACATAATAATCTGAGGTTTATTTGATTGGTGGTTAGATTAAGGATAAGTTTTTGAGACCACTGATTCACCCCGCCTCTCAGTTATTACGAACAATTGGTAATGGTGCATCGGTATAAGTTCTCACCAAAGGATGTGCTTTAAATGTTTTTCCTTATCTATGTTGATGTTGGTCCCTTTTAGTGTCCAATATATGGTGGAAATTTTGTTTTGGATCGGTCCTATCTTGGATGTGTTCATTGTTCTTTGGTCCATGCATTTGAATTTCAACATATAGATCCTATACACTAGTACCAAAGATCTCAGAGATTGTGTAGCATTCTGATATATGTGAAGTGTGTTGAATTAAGTGAGGTGGTCCAATTTTATTCCTTAAAACCATGGGAATATTTTGGTGTGACCTATTTCAAATTAGTTTATGTTGACTTGGTTGATGGAATCAATAAGTATAATAAGAGTGAAAATCTGATTTGTTGGTGTGATGCTTAGATGCGAGTAATATGTGAAATGAATGTGAATCTGACAAGGGAAGATCTATGTGTTGATGTATGTGCGAGTTGATGCAATCAGTAGTAGACTATTATATAATTTTTGTATTGTAGAGTATCAGTGAAAATGAATTTAATGTTGGATTATTCTTAACTGGTGTCACCTTAATTGGTGTTCATTTCATGAGAATTAGCTTCTCTGTGTTTTTTCCTAGTTTGGGTTTCCACATAAATTCTAGTGTTCATTGTGTTGATGGTTTTCTACTTTCATGTTTATATCTTTCATAAGGTTCTAAATGATATAATTAATTTTTGGTTCACTAAAGTTTTTAGAAAGTGTTTGTGAATAACTGATTCCCCCCTTTCCCTCTTAGTTATTTGGCATATTCAATGCCAATAAAATTCTCCAAATCACATAGTGTAATTCAAATCCCAACACACCATGAAATAATCATCCTTAAATTATCAAATCTTTCCTTAAATTATATCTAGTTCAATAAAAATAAAATCCAGTTAGGATAAATAAGCGAGTTAGTTAGGAACAACCACAAACAACAATATCATACTTGTGACAACAAATCTCCACTTGTAGAGGAATCTATCAAAATCTTTTTGAAATAAAAAATTGCAAAAACTATCTAACCATGTCCACCAAATTTCATACCTTAAAATTTTAATGTGGAGTAATGTAGAGCATTCTCTGTGCCTATCCAACCATTTCCTAACAACCAACCTTATTGGTCAGCCAACAACACATCATATCTTTCTCAAAATAATAGTTGGGGACCTGAAAATGTGATAGTGCAGTATTCATAATATACAATCATTATAATTAGAATCACAAGAATCCATCATCATATGCATAGGAATGCAGAGAATTTTCCCATAAGGTCTTCAAATATTATTTCCTACATATTCCCGTCTGTCATACTTTCAACTTCTAGATAAACCTTATACTACCCTAGAATCATCATTGGAACATCTAAATATTCAATACAAACCACTTACTATCTGTCAAGAACACATCCCATCATGTCAATCATCAAATAATATTTTCAATATATAGTTCTTCCTCCTTCATCAATCAATGATACATCTTTAACTAGCTTCTCTTCCTCAACTGCAACAAGTTGACATTCACGCCACCAAGAGTTGACATCAATTCCACCAAAATGTATAGTTCTGACAATAACCCCATTTTGCATTTATGGAAACACCAATGAAAAACATTTTAACTTCCTTTTTCTTATACCCTTTTGACATCAAGGACAAAGTGCATCAAAAAATTTTACTCCCCCTTGTCAATCTGCACTCACCTATTTGATTTGTAGGTAAAATATCTTTTCTCTGTAAACTCTCCTCATTAGGGAAACTAATTTTCTATAAAACATTTCTACAACCTAGCACCTATATTTCTCCACCTAAGAGAAGTCACAACATCAATCCTAGAGACACAAGATAAATAATGATCATTCCCCCCAGAAAGATGCACTCCTCTTATGCATCTAGTTTGAGAAAGGAGGGATAATAACCGTTAATTTCTATCTAAGATACTCAAAAGTATCCGTATCTAGAGATTTAGTGAACATACTTGCAATTCTTCCTTTGGTAGACACATATTCCAACTTGACTTCCTTCTTAGAATCTTTTCCCCTAAGAAATTATATCGGATAGAAATGTGTTTTGTCTTTGAATGCATCACTAGATTCTTTGAAATTTTAATGGCACTTGTACTATCATACAATATTGAATTAGATTTTTTAAAGATTAACTTCATGTTCTTAAGTGTATACTTCATCCAAATTATGTGAGTGCAACAAGATGCTATTGAAATGTATTTACCTCTAAGTAGATAATGAAATTGAATCTTGTTTATTCCTTGTCTATGAGACTATATTATCTTACAAAAAAGAATGCACCACCACTTGTGGGTAAAAGCACAATAAGGTGTCACCCTTTTACAATGGAAAAGGTTAACAACACCAAAACTGTAAAACTTCAAGGGCATAAAAGTCACATTTCTATTGAGAATTTGAAGATGATGTAAACTGATGAAATGTGTAAAATAGGATGAATTTTATGCCTATAATTTTTTTAAAATAAAATTTAAAAAAATTAATATGTTTTTTGAAATTTTTAGGTCTATTTTTTGTTTCTTGAAAAATACTGCAAATCGGGGAGTTTACTTCCCGCCAAATCATTATAAGTAAAAATAAAAAAATCTTCTAATTTCATAATATTTTTTAGATGACATGTATAGCTAGTTAAAAAAAAGAAGAAAGAAGTGTTTTCGATCTATAGTTTGCTTGTTATAAGTATTCAAAGTCTAACTTACCTGAACTTAATAGTTTTTGTCTCCCGTCACTTTTACCCTATCAAAAATATACCAAAAACCAAATAAATTACATATTTTTGAAGATGAATCTCTTCTCTAGTGTTGTTTATGATTTTTAAAATTTTTTGAATTGATTAGCATTTTTTTATATTTTCTGAATCAACGACTTCTCAAAGCTTAATATACCTACATGTGGCTTTTAGAAAAATTGTTCAACATTTTGTAATTGAAATAATATGAAATTTATATGTCCAGAACCGTAGTTTTGAGATCTAGAAAATGGCACTTTTACTTTTTTTATATTTTATATTTCGAGTGGAGAACAGAAAAGAAGAAGTGCAAACTTCTAGTTTTTTTTATGTTTTTGGGGGTTTGGCTGCCAACACGGCATGCCACCTTGGCAGACTCGACTGATTCTAACTAGGCCGAGTCCTACTTCCCCTTGCATTGTCTCACACAAGAGTCTACTGGGCCACATAGGCACCATTCGGCATTGCATGGTGCCTACGTGGACTCGACCGTGTTAGACTCGGCCAAGTCTGACTAGCTCGAGTCTAATTGGGCTGAGTCAGTCGAGTTAGCCTAAAAGGAGACACTCAATTTTAATTTTACCCTTGTACCTCTTTACCATATGTACATCCATCCCAATCAGCATTAGTAAAGGATTTCATTGAAAAATCACCATCCCTAACATACCATAAACCAAAATCTAGAGTTCCTTTTGGGTATCTAAATATCCTTTTAACTGTCACTTCATGAGATCATCTTGAACTAGCCTAATGTATGGTATCCAAGAAGAGTGCATGCATAATATTTGGTCTTGAATTTTTTAACAATAATATTCCACCTATCATAGATCGGTGCAATTCCAAATCAACCTCTAGAAATTCATCATACTCGCTCAACCACAACTAGTAGCTATAGGACTTGAAACTGGTTTAGATTCCTCTATTTTGAACTTTTTAAACATTTGTTTGATGTATTTAGTCTGAGAAATGAAAATACTATGTTACTTTTGTATAACTTGAAGACCAAGAAAAAATTACATTTCACTAATCATAAACATTTCAATTTTTTTTTGCATCTCTTTAGCAAACTTCTTGCTAGCATTGTTATCACCTCTAATAATGATATCATCAACATATAATATTACTACTAGAAACTTATCACCTTCAATTTTGAAATATAGATTATTGTTTGTCCCACCTTTGTTGAAATTTTTTTGTAGAAAATATCTATCTAATCTATCATACCAAGTCCTACGGACTTGCTTCAGTCCATACAATACCTTCTTGAGTCTCTAGACCAAATCTGAGTCTTCTGATAACTTGAGACCATCTAGTTTTTCTATTTAATCTTCTTCTATCTCTCCATTAAAAAATTAATACGTAACATCCATTTGATATACCTTGAAATTTTTATAAGAATTAAAATCTATATAAACATTCTAATAGCTTCCATCCTAGCTATCAGACAAAAACTTTCTTCAAAATCAATTCCTTCAACTTTATTGTAACCTTTACTTACTATTCTTTCTTTTTTTTCTAGTGACTTTTCCATCTTCATTTATCTTACTCTAGAATGCCTACTTAGTTCTAATCACATTTTTGTCCACTAGTTTTGGTATTGGTTCCCATGTTTGATTCTTCTATATTTGATCTAATTCTTCATTCAAAGATCTCATCCAATATCCATCTTTGGGTGCCTCTACTTAATTCTTAGGTTCAATTTTTGATAGAGATAAAAAAAGTTGATTTTCCGCTCACCTTAGCAAGTCTCAATCTTGTCTTTGTAGGTAGAGAAGGCATGAAACATCCTTATAGATTTCAATGTATCTACTAGAGAAAACATCTCCTCAAAATCAATTCCTTCAACTTGTGAATATTCTTTGCATACCAATATTGCCTTATTCCTTGTCACTTTTCCATCTTCATTCATATTTTTCCAAAATACCCACATATTTCCAATTATATTTTTTTCCTTAGTTATAGGCACTAGTTCCCATGTCTTTTTTTGTATCTGATTCAACTCTTATTTCATTGCATTTACTAAAGTTTCATCTTGTTTAGCTTCTTCAAAAGTCTTAGGTTCTACCTATGATATAAAGTATAAGTTCATATTTTCTCTAGCCTCAAAAAAAATTTCTCCTTGTCTAAACACCTTTTCTCTATTATTTAGCTTCAACAACTTTCCTTCTTGTATGCACACATTTTCCCTTATCTCTGATGATCTGATGATCCGACCTTCTGAATAATTTCTCTGCATATACCTAGTTGGTGTTTTAGGTGGATGTTCAGCTTCTTGATTTCATTTTTTCTCTTCTTTTCTTTTCAAATCATCTTGTCTCGCTATAACTACCAGAGTGATCTCTATTTTAGTCTTTGAATCTAATTATGAGAAAACCATGTCCCACTTTTCACAGACCTTCACATTCACACTCTCAACTACCTTGTTCAATATTTTGATGTAGCACTAGTAAGCCTTGTTTTTTGTAGCATATCCCAAAAATATTCTCATTAGATATGTTTTCAAATTTTCCCAAATTATCATCATCTCTTTTTATATAGCCTTTGTTTCCATGAATCCTATAACAGCTTATAGTTGGTGGCCTTCCATTTTAGAGTTCATAGGGTGTTTAGCATGATTTGTTCTAATATTTACTCTATTAAGAATGTATACTACAATATGCACAATATCTTACACATAAGGTGAACCAACATATTTATTATTTTTCTATTCATCTCAACCACAATTCTATTCTTCCTTTCAACCACACTATTCTATTGTGAATTTCTACCTGTAGACCAATGCCTTCTTATTCCATGTTTTTCACAAAACTCAATGAATTCATTTGAAGTAAAATCATTTCCTCTATTAGACCTAAAAAATTTTATTTTTGCATCTACTTAATTTTCAACCAATGATTTGAATGCTTTATACCTTTTTAAAAGCATTAGATTTTTCTTTTGAAAAGTAACCCAAGTCTTTCTAGATTAATCATCAATAAGCAACATAAAACACCTTTCACCATTAAGTCATTTTTTCCTAGTAGGTATACATAGATTAGTATGAATCAGCTCCAAGAGTCTTGATGTTGAACATTACTTTTTCTTGAGTCTCCCTCTTTTTTCTTTCCAATTTGACATTCCATGCATATTGTATCATCTAGTTTAACAATCCTTGGTGAATCTCTTACTACTTAGTGGTACTAATATTTACCATATTATCAAAGTTGACATGTCCTAATATCTTATGACATAGCCAAATCTCATTACTTTGAGTCATCAAGTTATTACTCTCATTCTCTCCTTTGATATAATAAACATTTCTATTTGTTTTAATACCTAGTCTCCTATTGTTTCATTTTCTAGTTTTACATCCGCATTTAATAAAGAAAACTTCATAACCTTTACTGCACACCTATCTAACACTCAACCAGTTATTTATTAGTCCATTGACATAATAGATATCATTAGTTTTATGTTAACCCTCAATTGATATATTTCCTATTCCACATATAGAGGAAACTTCTTCATCTACAAATCCTCCATTATACTTATCAAGATTCATAAACTTCTCCTTATCATTTGTCATATGGTTTGAAATTATAGAATCAATAATCCATACAGTAGGCTCCACTTTAGCATATAGTGTAGTTATCTTCACTTTCGGTCTTTCATTTCTTTTTTTTGTTTTCTTCTTTTATAGATAGAAGCAATTATTCTTCATTTGATTCATTATCATTTTCATGTTCAGACAAATAGTTCTCCATAGTACATAAGATTTTATTTTATTTGTCTCTTTTATCTATCTTATTTATGTTATCATAAATGTCATAAATATTTCTCTTTTCATCATCATATCCTTTGAATTATTCTTGATAAGGAAACTTACAAGAAAAATGACCAATTCTACCACAATGAAAGCATTTTAGAGGAACCTTACCTTTGTATTTTCCATTTCCTCTTGTTGGAATCTGATGTTGTTTTCATTAATGGTTTTTGTTGATGTCAACATATCTTGGTTGACTAGATAAAGATATTTGAGGTTCTATGATCCATAATTAGTGTGCTCTGGATGTTGTTCTATAATGATATATCTTTGGTCATGTGTATCTTGGTCCCATCCATGTTGTAATGTAATGAGATACATTCCTTTGGTCTAGAATGATCTGGATAATGGCTAACGTGTTTCAGTAACATGGTATTTATTATAACGTGTTGTTTGGCTTAAGATTTTGTGATCTTTGGGTAGCATGTTGTTTTGTGGGAGGAGGTTTTCTGTGGTCCATATTTCATATATTTCCATCACGGGAATGTTTTGTGCTCACCTATTTCAAATTATGCTTTGTCGACCTAGAAGTTTATCAAGGCATGAAATGGTATAAGTAAAAGGTTTTTTTTCTCAATGTATATAGATATGAGAAGAGATACAATGTGATGTGAGTGTGAAAATATAAATCCGTATATTGTATAAAATCATAGAATTCTTTTGTGTTGCAATTGGTGATAGATATTTTAGTGGTGGATTTTTTTTCATTATTTCTTCTTTTTGTAGAGAGTTTTCTTTCAGCTCTGATAGCTGGTTTTTGTACTTTGGATAGTGAGCCCTACCAATAGTGAGCCTACTTACAGTGAGCATCTTGGAAATGAGCCTCCATTGTAAAAATCAACTTAACCAGTGTCATCTTAACTGATGTTTCACTATTGACAATTGACATTCTCTGTGGTTTTTCCCATCTTGGGTTTTCCACATAAAATATGGTGTTCATTATGTATGACATTCTTATGTGCTTTCAAGTTCATTTCTATTTTGATTTCTTGATTAAATTAATATTTCTACCAGATCAAATACATTTAAAAATATTTTAGGATAATTGATTCAAACCTCCTCTTAGTTATCTAATAATTTTCAACAATTGGTATCAGATCTTTGGTTCTTTGAAGAAGAGCTTAACCACTTGAGAAAAAACTATCCATTCCTATGTTTGATGGATCCGAATATAGTTTTTAGAAGGTGCATATGAGAGGTTACCTAATTCCCCTGAGCTACACTACTTTGAATGTTGTTGAGGAAAAATATGTTGTACTGGAAAATAGTCATACTATTGCGCATGAAATTTCAGCCTATAAATATAATTAAAAAGTGAGGTATGTTCTTTAGTGCTTTATCAAAGACTGGTTTCTTATGAAGTTTGGGAAATTTAAAAGAGATCTATGAAGGAAATGATAGAGTTAGATTATCAAATAAGTTGACTACTAAGCATAGATATGAAAATTTGAGAATGGAAGAAGGTGAAGATATAGAAAGCTATTTTGAGAGAGTTGATAGTGTAGTAAATGAAGTCAAAAAACAAGGAGTCACTCTGACATATGAATATGTTATGTAGAAGATTATGATGTCTTTACCAAAAATCAATAGTGACAAGATCTCAGGTATTGACAAAGTTTATGATCCAAAGAAATTTACTAGAGACTGATTCATTGGTACTCTAACTACTTTTGAGTTGAGGAAATTTGGAAAAGAAAATGAGAAAGCTAAAATAACCTTTAAAGCCACAAAGATGGAAGATAATTTGGATAGTGATAGTTCAGATAAGTTGGAAGTTAATTTTACAAGGAAGCCGAAGAAAATTAGTAGAAAATAAAAAGGTATGTTACCTCTTAAATGTTTTAGATATGGAAAGATTGGTCATATAGAAACTAGGTGCCTGGAAAAAGGAATAAAAAAAAACTTCAAAAGATTCAATAAGAAGGCCTATTATGTTAATAAAAATTCAAGTATATTAGATGATGAATCAAATCAAGAAGATTTCTTTTTTTAGTAGAAAAAGACGAACCAAGATTTGATATATCTAACATTTGTCTGAGATCTAATGGCCACACTGAAAATGTATTATTTGTTAAAATAAATAGAGATGAATGGTTGATTGATAGTGGATGTTCAAATCACATGAATAGTGATAAAATTAAGTTTGTGAAACTCAAAGATTATGATGGAGGTCATGTTAGATTTGGAGATGACAAAATGACACAGATTGTAGGAATTGGTTCTATTTCTTTTAATGAAAAACATAACATTGAAAATGTATACTATGTGAAGGGTTTATATCATAATATTTTGAGTGTTGGAAAAATGTACAAAAATGGTTATGATTTTGTATTTAAGAATAATGGTTGTGAGATTCAGAAGAAGTCTAAAATTTTTATTGTGGCTGGAAAAAGGACAAGTGGAATTATGTATCAACTGGAAGGTGCAAAGAGATTCTTATTATCGTAGTTTGATGAGAGTTGGCTCTGGCACTAGAGGATGTGTCACATTAAAATTGACAACTTGGTAAGGATACGTTCAACAAAAGCAGATAGATATTTTTCAAGACTGAACAAACCAGGTAGCATTATCTGCAAAGTATGTCAAGGAGGAAAGAAAACAAGACAAACTTTCAAAGGAAAAGAACAAACATCTACCGATTTGTTGGATCTTGTACACACTAACCTATGTGGTCCAACCAAAATAAGAAGCTTACAAGGTGAGAGATATTTCATTCTTTTAATTGATGATTATTCCAGATTAACCTGGGTAAAATTCTTAAGAGAAAAATTAGAGGCAATATAAAAATTCAAGATATTCAAAGTAAGCGTTGAGAATGAAGTTGATAGAAAAATCAAGTGTTTGAGATCTGATAGAGGAGAATATTTTACTTTTGATCAATTCACCAATATTAAAGAGAAACATGGAATCAAGAGACAATTATCTACCCCTAGGACACCACAACAGAATGGTGTAGTAGAATGAATGAACTAGATAGTACAAGAAGCAACTAGAACAATGATCAAAGAAGCAAGTCTACTAGAGGTTTAATAAGGAGGAGTTATACATAGAAATATACACTCTTAATAGAGTTCTTTTCCGAAGGAAGTATGGAAATAAATTATATGAGCTATGGTATGAGATAATTCCAATGGTAAAATATTTACAAAAATTTGAAAGAAAATGCTACATTCAAAGAGGTGATGACAATATTGGAAAATTTGACATCAGAGATGATGAAGGCATGTTTTGCAATACTCTACAAGGAGAAAAGTGTACCATTATTATAACAAGAGACTGGATATGATAGTTGAAAGTGTGAATGTGAAGGTTGATGAAGGTATTCATAGAATTTCTATAAAACATATTGGATATGAATCAGATGAGCCTGATGGAAAAGAAAAGGAAGAAAATAAATAAGAAGAAACAAAGGAGGCTTTGACATCTACTAATAAAACCTCAAGGTATGTACAAAGAAACCACTCAAAAAAATTAGATTATTAGAGATAAGAATAAAGGCATTATCACAAAGAGTAAAGTAGCTCAACAACAAGTTTTATTGTATTTACTCTCAGAGATTAAACCAAAGATTATGGAAGAAGTGTGCAACAATAAAAATTGGGTAAGAGAGATAGAAGAAGAGCTTGATCAAATATAGAAGAATTAGACCTAGGAGCTTGTGCCCAAACTAGAAGGAAAAAATGTAATAAATAAAAAGTGGGTATTCAAGAACAAACTAGATGAAAATGGAAAGGTAGTAAGGAACAAGGCAAGGCTAGTTTGCAAAGGTTACACTCAAATTGAAGGTATTGATTCTAAAGAAATATACGCTCCTAGTACTCGAATGGAAGTGATCAAAATATTCTTATCTTTTGCATCCTTTAAGAATTTCAAAGTTTATCTGATGGATTTAAAATCCACATTCTTGAATGAAGAATTAAAGGAAGAAGTTTACATTGAAAAAATGAAAGGATTTAAGTTAAAAAGTGATATAGATACTATTTACATATTGAAGAAAGCATTTTATGGACTGAAGAGGGAACCTAGAGCCTGGTATGGAAAGTTAGACAAGTATCTGATTTGACATAAATTTGAAAAGGGATCTACTAATAGTAACTTATACTAGAAAGTTGACTCAGATCATATTTTTGTTATTATAGTTTATGTTGATGATATAACCTTTGGAGGAAATGATGACATGTGCAGGAGATTTGCAAATTAAATGTAGAAGAAATTTTAAATGCCCATAATTGGTGAGTTAAATTTTTTTCTTGGATTACAAGTGAATCAGAATAGTAAATGAATTTTCATTTCTCAGTCTAAGTATACTAGAGAATTATTGAAGATGTTCATATTGGATAATTCTAAACCAGTTTGTACACCTATTCTCACCAGATGAAATTTTCCAAAAGATGATGATTCACATAAAGATGATGCAAGTAAATATAGATCAAGGATTGGAGGATTATTATATTTGACTAATACTAGACCAGACATTATGTTTTTTCTTTGTTTAGCGACAATATTTCAACAAGAACCAAAAGAATCACATGTTGTTGTTGTAAAACGAATCTTTAGATATTTGAAAGGAATAAAAGAGTTTAGATTATGGTACCCCAAGGATTAATATTTCACTTTGACAACTTATACTGATGTGGATTGGGTCAAATATATTGATAACAACAGTACTAGTGGTGGATCTTATTTTCTTGACTCCTAGTTGGTTGTATGCTCGAGTAAGAAATATGATTATGTATTATTATCTACTATTGAAGATAAATACATTGCAACATCCTCATGTTACACTCAGGTAATTTGGATGAAAAGAATGATGAAGCATATCGACACATCATTTGATGAACCAATCACAATTATGCATAATAACACTAGTGCCATGAATATTTCCAAAAGTCTGGTACAAAACTCTAGAATGAAACATATATCCATTAAATATCATTTCTTGAGAGAGAAGGTTAGGAAAGGGAGGTGAGACTTGAATATGTACCTACAAAAGAGAAGATTGCAAACATTTTTCACAAAACCATTATGTAAGGATACTTTTGATTATCTCCATTAGAATTTGGTGGTTTTTCCCCTTTCTATTCTAAACTAATATGCACTAGGGTGTGCATTGGTCCAGGGTATTATATGTTCATTCTTATATGGATCAATGTTCGGCGGCTTCCTCTTTGGGGGAGCGAAGTAAGTTTTTCAAGGGGATTTTTTCCCTTTTTCATTGTTGTCAAAGGGGGGAGGAAAGAGGATTTGAAGATGAAATTTCTTTGTTTTCTTTGTAATTCATGAATATTGTCATCAATGAAAAAGGGGGATATTTTTTGAATGTGATATATTTAGGAATAACAGTCCATAAGACAACTGAGAGAGGGGGGGTGAATCAATTATGATTTAGATTATTAAACTTTAAACTTTAAAAACCAAATCTGCAAATGTATTTGATAACATAGTAAAAGCCAAAACCATAACACAATATTTATTGTCAAGGAAACCTTGTTAAAGGTAAAACCCCAGTGGGAATTAACACCCACAAATAATGTCCTGAGAGTATATTATCCTTGTTAAAATATTAAGCCCTATTAGGATGTTATTACAAAATTACAATACACAGTCCCTGTTAGGAGACAGACCCTGTTAGGAGTCAAAATAAATAGTAGGCTCACTACCAAGGCACACTGCCCAAAGAAGGTTAAAGCCACCCTAAAAGATTCACAATTTGAACAAGTGTATAAAGAAAATACACCAACCCAGTGAACTGTCTGATAGAAACTATCTTTGCTAGGTTAGTTCCAATGAAGTTTTATTCTTATAAACTTTTCTCTACATCCAACAGCCAAACAAGCCTCGCAACTTTCATTTCTTATTATTTTTCAATCTTCTTCACATATTTTTAAAATAAAAGATCACTCATATATACCATCTTACAATAATTCATTAGGTTGGCCAGTTAAGCTTTCCTAATACACAAATAATTAATTTGGTTAGCCGATTAAGGCTTTCCAATATAAAAATAATTATTTAACCCCTTTCTAAGATACACACAGTACCTATAAAAAGTAAACATCATTTACAATCCATCAATTATGCTTTCATATCTTCAATCCACGCTCATAATTCATATTACATGCTACATGTTTAAAGTCGGCCAGCAAACAGGTCTCCTTCAAAAAACACACCACAACTGACATCACCAGTAACCAAACAAAAATCAAACTCAACCCATTACTCAAAAATATGTCGGCCATCCACCAGTAATCTTGCATCATCTTAAATATCTTTGATAGAAAGATACACTAGAAACACAGAGACCTACTCTGTCTAGAATCAAAGTTACAGTCCAGAAACCAGTCTTCACCAAATCATCTGTAACATCCACAGTATGCAACATAAAGCCAAACGACCTTAGGAATAAGGTCAACACACATCCTTCTATATAAATCCAACTTTGATCATTCTGAATCATCTGTATAGTGTCCATACACTTCTTCCAGTCAAGAAGGCATTTTGTCTTCTCCATGGAAATATTTGTTGACATCAATGACAAAACATGAATATCAACAGCATGATTAGTAACCAAAATTGATATCATCCAAAAATATCCCCCTTTGGAATTTATGGAAACATATGGGAAAATACATATGCATCAACCCAAAAGTACTCTCTCTCAATACAATCTTCTCAATATCCTCAACACAAATCTCTCAAAATAGTAGGTATTTTCACATAGATTCCTTCCCCCTTTGGTAGCAATGGAAAAGGGTGTCATAACTCATCTGTAGTCTTCTATAAGGTGTATCTTTTTTAAATCTTTCTATCCGTCAACCAGGTGCAAGATCACCTAAATATACTCCATAGTATTCTCATGCGATCACTCCCCCTAAGGAGTAGATCCATACATCAAGTCCAGAGAATGATATAGCTTTGAGATCCACTGGACTGATGCACATCTACATCATTTAGTTACCACTGGGAGGGGCCATCACCCCAAGCATTCCTCTGAGATATTTAAAAGCATCTTTTGGCAAAGGTTTAGTAAATATATCCAATATCTATTCCTTGGTACTAATATACTCCAGTTTAATCTCTTTATCTGCTACCTTCTCCCTCAAGAAATGATACTTAATAGAAATATGTTTAGTTTTTGAATGCATTACATGATTCTTTGACATATTAAATGTGTTGGTATTATCACAATGGATAACCAATGGTTCTTTGAAAATTATTCTAATGTCTCTCAGCATTTTTTTCATCCAAACAACTTGTGTATAGTTTATTACAGCAGCAACATACTCTGACTTAGCAATAGATTGAGCAATACAGTTCTATTTCTTACTCAACCAAGAAAATAATCTTTTTCCAGGGAAAAATTCACCACCACTTATACTCTTCCTGTCATCCACATTACCTGCCCAATCAGCATCAGTATAAGCCTGCAAAATAAAATCTTCTAATTTTTCATACCACAATCCATATTCTACTGTCCCTTTCAAATATCTAAAAATTCTTTATATAGTAGCAAAGTGTGTCTCTTTAGGATTTGTTGGGATTAATGGGAAGTAGTATTGAGAGGGGAGGGGTGAATCAGTACCTCTAAAACTTTTAACACTTTCCACATTTCATCATTAGTAAACAATATTTACTGTATTACCGACCATATATGATGATCTTTCTTATGCAGGTAGTATTAATTCATAAACTTAATTGTATGCAACATTCATATAAAAATTCATGAAAGTAATAGACACATAACACAAGATATGATACCGTAGAAAACTCCTATTAGGAAGTAAAAACTGTGGTGGGGATGGCACCCACAAAACTTCACTATTTGCAGAATGGAAGGGAGTCGGTAAAGGCTTACAATTGATCACTTCTGATGATCTACCATGTTAGGAGTATTGATGTGGAGACCTATTAGGATCTACTTTGTTAAGAGATTTTAACAACACTAATTAAGTGTGCACTCGGTTAGGAGATTTACAATAGGACTGTTAAGTCCACCTTCCTTGAAAGGATTTCTTAAGTGTACCCCACTTGTTAGAATGTGTAAAATATGTTTGAACTGATAATATGAAATCTAAAATTTATGATTACAGATCCTTTAAATCTCATAGAATATGAATATCACCTATAGTGATTGATTAATACCTTTTCCTGCTCGTCGGTAGCCTATGTTCTGTTCTTGACAACCGATTTGATCTTTGTCTGTAATGTTACATTAATTCACTTATCTGATCCTTAGATGCTCTTAGTGGCTAAAATCATCATCGAACAACATGTTCAAAATTGATTAGCATCTATTTATACAAGTATTTGACCTATTCTAGAATCACGCATTATAATGTTAACTCTTGATCCAAGGTATACAACCTGACTTTGATCCTTTAGTTTGCATGTTTTAAAATAGTTATACTAATAAAAACAATAATAATTACATTTCTTTCTCTGCACATAATGGATTTAAAACAAATCAAGAAGCTAAATATAAAAATTCAGTAATTTATCTGACATGGAAAGTCAGATCCACTTTTTGCGGGATGTAACTGACTATCGGTTCTTGATCGTTGGTGTGAACTGAAAGTCTATCGGTGTTCCTTCATTGAACTAATTGTCAGGTTCCCTTCATCTATCAGGTTCCTCTCTTTTATTGTTTCGTCGGGTTGCACTGTTGGTTACTCGTCGGGTTCCCTTGTCCTTTTTGTCATCGGGTAACACTAAATAGTGTTTGTCGAAATTCTTTGTACTTGGTAGTATCGGTAACCTTGGTGTCAGGTAGTGTTGTTCCTTGTCTATCGGTGTAGTATAAACTGATGCTGTAGATCATGTTTTTCTTTGCATATACTAATGGAAAAATATAATGTCTTCAATCTCCCCCTTTGACATTAGTATCAAAAACTGATATGTGCATAATACTAAAGTGTTTAGTATGTACACTATGTATATATCCTTGTCATTATATGACTCCCACTAATTGTATGCATTGGTATAGTATAAGTATATGTACATGTATACATGCCTTTATACTTTATATTCCCTTTTTCTGTTCTCTCCTCTTTCAAATGACTGACTATACAAATCAATTCATCCTTTCATTTCCCGTTTTACTATTGATTGTACATATCATTTCCCCCTTTATTTGATACTCATGACAAAAATGTAAAACTTATAAGTTGTCAAAAATGTGACAAAAATGTGTAACTTACAATGTGTCAAGAATGTGGGAGTGGGTGTTCTTGATATCTTCGAGCAATTTCTCCCATTTTTCTTTTAGGAGTTCTAATGCCATGTGCTCTAGCTCAATTTGGGGATGCATATCATAAATGCTATCTAGGATAGAAATTTCTGGGGTAGCAATAACTGCTATTTCCTCTGTCATATGACTTTGCAGTAATGAGAGTGTCAGTAAGAGTTGTGCTTGAAGATCATTCACCTCATCTTTGAACTTTGTTTCTGCAATTTGAATGTCTTGTCTCATCTTTCAAGCTTGCTTGAGCTGCTCATTGTGCAATTTGATTGCCTCTTCACTATTTGTGATTCTTTATGCACTTTTTTAAAGATCAACATCTATCTGTTCTATCTTTTTAGTATACTCATTGCTGAGTTGATCTAACATGCATAACTTCTAAATTAAGGCTATTGCTTCTAAAATAATTAGGTCTACTATGCTAACCAGTTCAGAAAGCTTTACCTTTTGAAGTGCCACTTCTTGGCTTATCTTCTCACCTAACTTGAACTCATATTTCTGTTCAATTCTTTCTTCCATAGCCTTCTTAGCATCTATGTTTTGAGATGTGATTGCATCTGTGAGAACCACTAATTGATCAAGCATGGGGGTTGTTTGATCAATGTCTATATTAGGTACAATTTGTTGAAGTATTCCCCATGCAACTTCAAGTACCTTCACTTCTTTGGTGGCTTTTCTCAGCTTGTCCTACATGGCTTTCCTTTCACAATTTTTTGTATACTTTGTCAATTCATTTGGATCCAATGTCCTAGGATCACAAACTAGAATCTCAATAATTTCATCCAGAGTCATTGGATTCTTATTCTTTCTCTTCTTCTTCCTTGAGATTTGTGTAGAAGAAGATGTATGAACTACCATTGCTATTTAATTTGTCTTTCTTGAAGTGCTCGGTGAAGGCTTTGTTGAAGAAGATTCTTGTGTTTTATGCTCAGGGTTCACTTGTCAGTTTGGTGAAGACATCTCTCCATCAACCTTGGGTGTTTCTACAGATTTATTTTCTATTTTCTTCTCTTGGTCATCTGTCTATACCTCTTCACCTTTTTCTTTCTACTTTTCCTCTTCTACTTGTTTATCTTCTTCCTTATTCAGATCAGTAGACTTGTCTTTCTGATCGTCGGTTGTAGCTTTCTCTATAGTTGTATCTTTTTTTTAATCTGAGGTGGCCTTTGTCTCCACATCACCCTTGTCCTCGGGTATGCTTGAATCTACTGCATTTGACTCTTCATTTCCTTCTAGCATATTTATTTCCTTCATCAATACTAATGTGTTATTTTGTGTGCCCACTTGTGTTGCATCTAGAAGTGTGTTCTGTTCATCAGTTTGATCCTATTGAGCAGTGATATCTTCATCTTTTTGTAATTGATTGGTAGGGTCCAGTCCTGTGATGTCAATAATTGAAGTTTCTGGCCATATTTCATCAGCAACATCCATGTCCTTGTTTTCTTTGGTCTCCATTTTTTTTTTCTTGTTTTTATCCTTAAGAGATATAAAAATTACATCTTCTTCCTAAGGATCTTTATCTGAGTCATACTGAGTGATGAATTGAATGTCAAGATCATCCATGACTTTGTCTAAGTCAATTGGCTCAGTATTATCTACATTATCCAAGGCAATATGCTTAGGACTTGCCTTATCTTTCTCCTTCTCTACATGAGGTGTGTCAGTCAGAAGTAATTGATTCTCACAATTTGTTGACTCTGTAGGTAGATCTAAGAGTTATCTCCATTTGGCCTCGGTCATGTTGTCCAGCTCTATAAATTTATCTTCTAGCACTTTATAAGCTCTAATCTTTGCTACAAATTTACTTGAGTGCTTCTTCATTATTTCTTTGATTTCTTCCATCTTTGATTCATGAGGCATGAGTGTGACAAGTACCCTCTCATTTTCTTCCTTTTTTGTGTCTAGAGCATATGACCATTGTTGTCAAATTCTATCACCTAGTTCTTTGGGTATTTGGCTTATAAATTCTACTGGTACATATTTGAATTTTACTATTTTCCTTATTATTGCATCTTGTATCTTTTTTTGGTCCTCTGGCTCAATTTTATCCCATTGTCTGATTTTCCTATCAGTCATTATACCAGTAGTAGCAATTGACTCAACAATTTCATCAATTGTTCTAGTGAGAAAAATTTTCTTACATACATCAGGTTCATCCTCTTTGGAATCTTCAATGTCAGCTTTGGTCTTGACCATTCTTTTCCTCCTTTTTGTAGGTGTTGTTTTCATATTTTTCTCCTTTGTTTGTTGCTTCCTCTTATAGGTCCTCACTTGACCTTTCTTGAGAGGTGTAGTGGCATTTACTATTTGGCTCCTTGTCCTCTAAGTCGTTGTGGTTCTTGGTTTCTTTGTAAGAGGTAGAGGTGTGTCAGATTCAGTGGCCTCAGAATCTGATTGTTGCTCATCTTGTCTTTCATTGATGGTACCATGTTCCTCGATTTCCTCTATTTGTTCTTTTTCCTTCTCATTGACTAACAAAATCTTTTCAAGATTCTTTACCATTTTGTTCTTCTTGATGACTAGGTCTATTTTTATCTTGTACTTGGCCTCTTCATATGTGCCAAACCTTGGTTGCTTGTTGTCAAGTGGCTCATTTATCAATGCATCAATTGCATTGGTTTCTTGATCTCTGTTAATCTCATAGTCAAGAGGTGCTAACCAGGTTGTCCTTGATACAACTAGTTTGATATGAGTAAAATGTGTATCTACCATAAAACATATTTCATCCCTATGTTTCTCAATCAATTGTTTAGGGATCCTCACTCTTTCCATCATCTTTTCCTTGAATTCAAGGAAGTATCCAGTCATTACTGAATTAAATTTGTCACCTAGTGACTTGATGAGGTCACTAATCTGTAATGTGACCAGGTTTGTAGTATCCCACTTTACTTTGCCTACTGAAGGAAAGTATTTTTGAAAGTTAAAGAATATATACATGATGAGTGAACTGAACTTACATGTGTTAGTATTTGCAAATCTGATTGTAGTCATATTCTCATCAAGTTTCTTCCATAGGATATCACAAAGATCCCTCTGTATTCCCTTAGTGACATTTTTTTAAGTTGTGCTTACTGTTATTGATGCTATGTTGTTAAGCCAGCTTTCTTGGAAGATCTTGTAACCAATTACACATGCACCAAATTTCAGTTCCTCATTGGTGATGGTGTTCACTTTAAGACCTTTGTTATTCCACACAACATTTGTGAGTTTTTCAACTTTTGGCTGGGAGGGATGCTTGTCTGCCTTAGGATTTTCGGTTATGGGATAACCAATTACAACATGTAACACATCCTTAGTGATCTTCTTAGGTTCATCCAACCATATTTTTTGGTCGTGCATTCTTCTCAAAACTAACCTAATCCAGTCAATTTTGAAAACCCTCAAGAAATATAGGGAATTTTTTATCCCTTTAACTTGCAGATGATTTTGGTCTTCTTTCAGGTTCCCTTGGTCATCACACAAATTCTTGTAAGCTTGTTCTATCTCTAGATCACCTATTTCAGTGATCTTGCAGTGAATATAAGACCTTATGTCTTCTATCAGCAAAACCCTAGGTGGAATTTTTGAAAATGTGCCAGAATGATTGAGTTGCGATGCGATCTCTGGGCATATCTTATACTTAGGTTCCACACAAGTGTTGTTCTTGATTAAGATAACTGTATTCTTCTTATCATTCTTCAATTTCATGGTTCTTGAAGTGGTTTCCATCGTATTTCAAATTTAGGGCTTTTTCGTAGATGATAACAGAGTTCTTCGGTATTTCTGGTACTTAATTTGATCGTTGTGTTTGGTGAGTGATCTGTGTGGAGTGATTTGGATCGATTCAAGGTTGCTCTGCTATCTGATCTCTTTCTGCTATGTTTTCATTCTGCTCTTTCTTCTCAAATTGCATGTGCAGAATGAAGTGCTCCCATCGAGTATTTATAGACTTTTGCCCTAAGTCTGTCATAGATGCTCAACAACTTGTCGGGTCATGAAGATGGAGTTCATCGGGAAGACTTTCAAACAACATTCTCAGTGTTGACAAGATGCTTGGGATGACTGTTAACATTGTTTCTTTTACCAATGGATATTGGTGTTGTGTCACGACAACTTTATAACTTTGCTTCCTTACCGACGGCTGTCGGGTTACATTAGCAACTTAGCCATTTTATGTATTGACTGACAATTCTTGATAAGTGTAAATATCTCATCCTTTATAGTCACCAATTATTTTTGGTATGTGTATACCAGCAAGGTTGATTTCTCAGAATTGTAACAAGTAACATAATATGCATCTTTTTTTCATGCAAATTTTGACTATCTTTCAATTGTATAATGGAATTGATGCAAAATATGACCTGGTATAGTGCAGTTCCATACTTACTTGTTCATCTTTAGGCAGGGGTGGTGATGTCACCAGATCCATGGGATGAGGTGTCACCTACTACATTTCTTGGTCCAGCTTCTTCAGTGGTTGAAGCTTTCCCCCACATTTGCTTTCTCATTTTCTTGATGTCTTCAATTGTGTTACCATTTGCAAAAGTGGTGGTTTCTGTTATTCAGTCTCTACAGTCCTTCTTTAAATGTCCAACCTTGTGATAGTGCAAACATGCCATTCCGAGGTTGGTCCATCCTCTAGACATTTTGGTTCATAATCTCATATAGTTTGCAGCAATGTGACCATATCTACTGCATATTGTGTAGTTTATCCATGTGTTGTAGTCCCAAACATATGAATTACTGACCCTTCTTGGTTTATATCCAGTTTCTTCATTTTTTGGTTTCCATGCTTCAAATTTCTTCTTCCTACATTCAAGAGATGTGTGCCCATGCATTTTGCAGGTGGGACAATACTTGTCCATATAGGTTTCCTTCTTTGGTTCTTTCACCTTTGATTTACATTCATGTGCTTTATGTCCTTTCTTACTGCAATTATAACAATGTCTAATGAATGTAAATGTGGATTTAGGAATACCTTTTTCTTTGCTCTTGTAGACATTTGAGGTGTGGCCTTGCTTTCCACAGTGATTTCATGTCAGCTTTCTCGATCTAGGATTGGTGTAGGGATCTTTTGGATCAGCTTCATTTGATGACTTTCTATGCTCTGTGTACCCTAGTCTAGTGTTGGTGTTGGGTCTTCTTTGTGCATTCAATAATTCATCCATCTTTTTTTACTCTCTTTAGCTCTCTTAATCATATCATTATGCTGTTGTAGAATTCTGGACTCATGCTTTAGTTTTTCATTCTCTTCTCTTAGTTCACCGATAATTTGTATTCTTTCAATGAGTTCCACATTCATTCTATTTTCTTCTTGACTCATAAGAATAATCTGATTAGTTACCTCATGGTGATGCTCTATAATTATTTGTATCTTAGAATCATTTTCTTGTAGTTTTTCTGTGATCTTTCTTCTATCATCAATTGCTAGAGTTCTTTCTTGTTTAGCTTTCCTTGCATTGTGTTGGAGATTTTCCTCTGTGCAAATAGTTGATTGTATGTTTGTCATTGATGACAACATATAATATAGAGTGGTGTTCTATATGCAATTATTAGTACAGATTTTTTGGAGCTATGCATGTTTATTTCCATGGTATATACATGTTCTAGATGATATATGCATTCACGTCGAGTCAGATATGAAGTTTTAGTTGAGTTATGTTAATCAGTTATGGCAGTTATAGTGACTGAAGATTATCTATGAAGAGCTGATGTAATTACATTATTTCTTAATTTGTGCCTATATTTGGGATATGCATGTTTGTATTCATGTTTAGTTTTGAGTTAAAGATAATAATCTAAAGGCACCAAACATGTTCTATCAGAATCGTGAAGTTGGAGTTAATTTGGTGGAGCCGACTTTGTGATGTGTCGCATCTATTCAATTTGGGTTGTGTGATTTTAATCAGGTTGCATGCTTGATGTGGCTGACTAAAGAAGTATTGAAGGGACTCCTAAAGCTGATGAAGATCACATCTTTTAGGGAGATACTTATAGTAGTTCATATGGTGAACGCTAAGTGTGAATGATAAGAAAAGAGATAGAAAAAGTACATAACAGAATGTCCATTGTTTTGGGACAGTAAAGACATTTCATTCATCAAGAAAATATCTATGTGAAGAAAAAGTGGAAGCATACAACACAATGGAAATGATCAAGATAGCAAGTCTACTCAAATAGTTCATTTATCAGATATAGTGCATATCTATTTTGCTGAAGGTTGCAGCCTTCATCATTTTAGCAGTGAGATTTTTGGACAGTGAGTCCTCACCCCTAACAGGGTTATTTGTAAAAGACTCCTAACAAGTTCAAACCCTTAACCAGGTCACTATACTTATTGCATTGTAAAGAATAACTCCTAACAGGTTTTCAAGATCTCCTAACAAGGATAATTATACTCAAGTACAGTTCTTTGTGGGTGCTAATTCCCACCGGGGTTTTTACCTATTTGGTTTCCCTGTAACCAAAATTGTTGTGTTCTATCTTGTGTTATCTGAATGTTTTAATGCTTAATGTTATTTTGTATTTAATTGAAGAAAATAATTAAACTAGCTGATAATTGATTCACCCCCCCCCCCACTTGAGACTATTCTAACAATTGGTATCAAAGCCAAGTGCCTTGGAGAGAAAGCCTAAAAATTTAAGGTAGATTAGATGGCATACTTCAGGAAAGTGAGTCCCAAGTTTGATGGAGAAAACTATCTTGACTGGAAGAAAAAAATGATAACACTTCTTCAGTGCATTAGATTTAAGATCTATGAGATTTCCACTCATGCAATTGATGTTCCCACCTTAAAAGACCTTGCAGAAGAAGACTCTACAATTAAACAAAAGAAAGTGTTCACTCAAAATGCAATTGCCAAAGAAGCCCTAATTAGTGCCCTATCCGATAGTGAATTTTTTGAGATCAAGAAGGTAGATAAATCATACTCTATTTGGAAATACTTAGAAGATATGTTTGAAGGAGATATCCAAGCAAAGAATGAACATAGAAAAACATGGAAGAAAAGATACAATAATTTAGAGATGCTACCTAAAGAAAACATCAGAGCTTACAATCAGAGAATTAATGAAGCAATATCAGGTATCAGGAAAAATGGTGGAGAAATTTCAGAGGATGATATAATGGACAAACTAATGACCACATTGACAGAAGACTATGAGAGTAAGATTAACATCTTGGATGAAACTATATAATTCTCAAAGCACTTCAAAAGAGAAACCTTGATCAGAAAAATATTTGCATTCGAGATATCAAGATTGAAAATAGAACCTAAAAGTAAGACAGCTTTCAAAGCCTCAGTCCACAGTAAGAAACCTATAAGCAGCTCTAGTAATAATGAAGAAGTGGATACAGAACTAGAATAAATCTTTGCTATGATTGCCAAGATATAAAGGAAAGGTAAAGGTAAATATGAAGGACAGCTACCATTCAAATGTTTCTCATGCAACAAAGTTGGTCACTTTGCATCCAAGTGTCCTACAAGAGTCAAGAAGTTCAGATCAAATTACAAGCCCAAGTACACTAAGGAATGCTATCATGCTGAAGATGGTGTAACTGATGATGATTCAAGAGAAGGTGAAATTGGATTCGTTTCCATCAAAGACATTGAGAAGATGTTTGAAGAAATGGACAAAGAAGATGAAGAAAAAGCACAAGAGTTAGCATTAGTTTCCAAAGTTGACATCAGAACTGAATGGATCATTGACAATGGATGTTCACACCACATGATAGGAGACAAAGATAGATTTGTAAATCTAGACAAGTACAAAGGTGGCATGGTTATATTTGGAGATAACACTCCCAAACCTATCATAGGTAGAGGTTCTATCACCTTAGATGGAAAGAACAAGACAGATGATTTTCTTTATGTTGATGGTTTGCATCATAACTTACTAAGTGTTGGACAACTGCTAGACAAAGGATATCAGTTGGAATTCAAGAACAACAGTTGTATTATCAACAACAAAGAAGGAGACATGATTGCATCAGGTTCAAAGACAGGAAATGTTTTCCAGCTTAACTCTGAAGTAAGTTGTTTTGTTGCAAAAGTGGATAACAGTTGGTTATGGCACAAGAGACTTTGTCAAATCAATTTTGACAACATAGTCAAGATAAGTAATGTAAAGGTAGTAAGAGACCTTCCAAGTATTGCAAGACCAGTTGACACTATGTGTAGGGAATGTGTGATGGGGAAGCATGTGAGGACCTCATTCAAAAGTAAACAAGACTCTGCTAAAAACAAATTAGATCTGATACATACAGACCTATGTGGACCTACTCAAACAAGATCATACTACAGAGAAAGGTATTTCATTTTGTTTGTTGATGATTTCTCAAGGATGATGTGGGTTAAGTTCTTAAAAGACAAATCTAAAGATTTTGAGAAATTTAAAGTATTCAAATCTAAGGTTGAGAATGAATCTAGATTGAAAATAAAATGTCTAAGATCTGATAGAGGAGGAGAATTCACCTTTGACCATTTTTATGATTACTGTGAAGAACATGGAATCAAAAGACAGTTAAGTGCACCTAGAAACCCTCAGAAGAATGGGATTGTAGAAAGAAGGAATAGAATAATACTTGACACAACATGCACTATCATGATTGAAGGAAAGGTTTCCCATACCTATTGGAGAGATGTGGTCAATATAACAGTCTATACTATCAATAGAATACAATTGAGGCTAGGCGCAGACAAGAAACCTTATGAACTTTGGTTTGGTAATGTACCCACTATAAAATACTTCAGAATCTTTGGAAGAAATTTCTACATCAAGAGAGATGATAGCATTGGCAATTTTGATGCTAGAAGTGACGAAGATATTTTTCTTGGTTACTCTACTAAAAGCAAAGCTTATAGATGTTTTAATCTAAGATTGAAGAAGATCATTTAAATTAATCATGTGAAGATTGATGAGAATGATATGATTCAATAAAGATACTATGAGTGTACTCCCATGATTGAAGATGAGCCTAGACCCATCAATAAGGACACAGTTATTGAAGAAATGTTTGACTGTATTGATGTTTCATGTAACAATCTTGAACCAAGTGAAGAAGAATCATAAATAACAGATGAAAGTGTCACTCCTAAAAACTCAAAATACACATCCAAATACCACTCTAAGGAAGACATCATGGAGATCAGAGCGCTAAAATCTTGACAAGATCTAGAGCAAAAGGTTCAACCATTGATGAAGAGGTATGCTTACTTTCACAGATTGAACCCTTAAGTGTAGAAGATGTGTGTAATGATTCAGATTGGAAAAGTGCTATGCAAGAAGAATTAGATCAAATAATCAAGAATGATACATGGGAACTGGTCCCTAGACCTCATGACAAGAATGTGATTGGAACAAAGTGGATATTCAGGAAAAAAATGAATGAAGAAGGCACAGTGGTAAGAAACAAAGCAAGATTAGTATGTTAAGGATATGCGTAGAGAGAAGGAATAGACTACACTGATACATTTTCCCCTATGAGTAGACTGGAAGCTATCAAGTTTTTTTTGGCCTATGCAACATTCAAGAACTTTAAAGTATATCAAATGGATGTAAAGTCAGCTTTTCTGAATGGTTATTTGAAGGAAGAAGTCTACGTAGAGCAGTCTAAAGGATTCAAACTTTCAGACAAACCAGACATGGTATGCAGACTAAATAAATCACTTTATGGACTTAAATAGGCCCGAAGAACTTGGTATGAGAGACTTGATTGTTACTTAACAAAGATAGGATTCAGAAAAGGAGCAGAAGACTGTAACTTATTCATGAGAGAGACAAATGAAGGATTACAAGTCGTTGCTATTTTTGTTGATGACATTATCTTTAGAGGTAATGACAAACTTAGTGTAGAATTCACAAAAGAAATGAAAAGTGAGTTTGAAATGAGCATGATTGGACCTATCAAATATTTTCTTGGATTGAATGTAAAATAAACAGACAAAGGAATATTCATAAATCCGTCTAAGTATGTGAAGGAGATATTGAAGACTTTAAAAATGGAGGATTGCAAACCAGTAAGCACCCCCATGATAATAGGAAGAAAAATTTCTAAAGATGCTGATTCCACAGTAGTTGACAAGGCTCTATACAAGTCTATGATAGGAAAACTCATATATCTTACTCAATCTAAACCTGATATTTCTAATGCAGTTGGCATTGTTGGAAGATTTGCAACTGAACCCAAGAAAAATCACCTAATGGCGATAAAAAGAATATTCAGATACTTAAAAGGGACTATAGACTATGGTTTATGGTATCCTAACTCAGAGAACATAAACCTTCATGTGTATACTAATGCTGATTGGGCAGGTTGTGTTGATGACAGAAAGAGTACATCAGGAGGAGCAGTATTTCTTGGAGACCGGTTGGTCACTTGGACAAGTAAAAAATAGAATTGTATCTCTCAGTCAACAGCAGAAGCTGAGTGTGTTGCAGCAACATTGAATTGTTCAACAATGGTTTGGATCAAACAGATGATTAAAGACTTTGGTATTCAGATTGATTGTCCTATTTTTATTCATTGTAATAACACTAGTACTATCAATATGTCAAAGAACCCTATGATGCATGCAAAGAAAAAACACATTGAGATCATATAGCACTTTCTACGAGAAAAATTTGCAGATAAAGAAGTAAATTTAGATTATGTGAGCACTAAAGAACAATTAGCAGATATTTTTAGAAAGTCATTATCAAAAGATACTTTTGAGTATCTCATGGAGAAGCTGGGATTAATTCCCTTTCCTGAGTCTAATTAGAACTTACAGTAAGAACATTAGTCCTTGGTGACTGATGAATGGTTGAATACTCTTCTTATGGAGTAGTACCTGTGCCTAATAGTGTTTGGCACCCTTTGCCATTGATGTCAAATGGGGAGCATTAGTAAGGGGGAGCATATACTCTGGGGGAGTATACAGTCAGAAGAGTAGCAGTAGTGAAGAGGAACCTTTGATGAGGATATTAAGAAGATTGTAAAAGAAGGAAGAAACTTTGAGTTGATGATATCATATGTTGCCATCAATGTCAAAGGGGGAGATTGTTGGAGATTTGCCTCTGTGCAAATAGTTGATTGTATGTTTGTCATTGATGACAACATATAATATACAGTGGTGTTCTATATGAAATTACTAGTACATAAGTTTTGGAGCTATGCGTGTTTATTTCCATGGTATATACATGTTCTAGATGATATGTGCATTCACGCTGAGTCAGATATGAAGTTTCAGTTGATTTATGTTAATCAGTTATGGCAGTTATAGTGACTGAAGATTATATGTGAAGAGCCAACGTAATTACATTATTTCTTGAGTTGTGCCTATATTTGGGATATGTATATTTGTATTCATGTTTATTTATGAGTTAAAGATAATTATCTAAAGGTGCCAAACATATTCTATCAGAATCATGAAGTTGGAGTTAATTTGGTGGAGCCGACTTTGTG
Source organism: Thuja plicata (assembly GCA_018584345.1). NCBI lineage: Eukaryota > Viridiplantae > Streptophyta > Pinopsida > Cupressales > Cupressaceae > Thuja > Thuja plicata. Next base: position 3,640,623 of record MU224334.1, on the reverse strand, counting down.
ATGCATCGTGTCTATTCAGTTTGGGTTGTGTGATTCTAATCAAGTTGCATGCTTGATGTGGTCTAATAAAGAAGTATTGAAGGGAATCCTAAAGCTGAAGAAGATCACATATTTTTGGAAGATACTTATAGTAGTTCATATGGTGAATGCTAAGTGTGAATGATAAGAAAAGAGACAAAAAAGTGCAGAACAGAATGTTCGTTGTTTTGAGATAGTAAAGACATTTCATTCATCAAGAAAAGATATATGTGAAGAAGAAGTGGAAGTATACAACACACTAGAACTGATCAAGATAGTAGGTCTACTCAAATAGTTCATTTATCAGATATAGTGCATATCTATTTTACTGAAGGTTGCAGCCTTCATCATTTTAGCAGTGAGCTTTTTTGATAGTGAGTCCTCACCCCTAACAAGGTTATTTGTAAAAGACTCCTAATAAGGTCAGACCCTTAACCAGGTTACTGTACTTATTGCATTGTAAAGAACAACTCCTAACAGGGTTGCAAGATCTCCTAATAGGGATAATTATACTCAAGTACAGTTCTTTGTGGGTGCTAATTCCCACCGGGGTTCTTACCTATTTGGTTTCCCCATAACCAAAATTGTTGTGTTCTATCTTGTGTTATCTAAATGTGTTAATGCTTAATGTTATTCTGTATTTAATTGAAGAAAAGAATTAAACTAGCTGATAACTGATTCACCCCCCCTTCTTAGTTATCCCTTGGGACTAATCTAACACATTGTTCATGACATCAATCATTCTTACCATCTCTGTCTCTTGACCGATTTTAAGATATTTGACTTGTCCAGCCAGATGTAGATTGATCTCATTTAGGCTTGTGATGCTTTCTTTTGATGTATCTGATGCCTTTCTTGTATTTGATCCTAAAGACTCAAATAAATCTAGAATCTCTTCCTCAAGATAATCTATCTTATTATAGCGAGAAGCCATATTATTTCTTTCATCTAGCAGTTGTCTCATATTGATTCTAACTTCTTTACACTATTCATAGAACATCTAAATTTCAAGATTTTTATTCTGAATATTTTTATCAAGTTTATACTTCTCCATTGTATGATCTTTTCTCTTAAGCCTTTAAGCTTTCCAAGAAGAGACTCGGCTCTGATACCAATCATTGGGATTAATGGGAAGTAGTACTGAGAGGGGAGGGGTGAATCAATTCCTCTAAAACTTTTAACACTATTCACCTTTCATCATTAGTAAACAATATTTACTATATTAATGACCATATCTAATGTTCTTTCTTATGCATGTAGTATTAATTCATAAACTTAATTGTATGCAACATTCATAGAAACATTCATGAAAGTAATAGACACATAACACAAGATATGATATCGTAGAAAACTCCTGTTAGGAAGTAAAAACTGTGGTGGGGATGGCACCCAAAAAACTTCACTATCTACAGAATAGAAGGGAGTCGGTAAAGGCTTATAATTGATCACTTCTGATGATCTACCCTGTTAAGAGTATTTATGTGGAGACCTATTAGGATCTACTCTGTTAAGGGATTTTAACAACACTAATGAAGTGTGCACTCGATTAAGAGATTTACAATAGGACTGTTAAATCCACCTTCCTTGAAATGATTTCTTAAGTGTACCCCACTTGTTAGAATGTGTACAGTATGTTTGACTTGATAGTATGCAATCTATAATGTCTGATTACAGATCCTTTAAAGCTCACAAAATATGAATATCACCTATAGTGATTGATTGATACCGTTTCTTGCTTGTCGGTAGCCTGTGTTCTATTCTTGACAACTGATTTGATCTTTGTTTGTGTTGTCGCATGAATTCTCTTGTCTAATCCTTAGATGCTCTCAATGGCTACAATCATCATCAAAAAAAAATTTCACAATTGATTGAGCATCTATTTATACAAGTATTTGACCTATTCTAAAATCACGCATTACAATGTTAACTCTTGATCCAAGGTATACAACTTGACCTGGATCCTTTAGTTTATATTTTTTAAAATAGTTATACTGATAAAAACAATAATAATTACATTTATTTCTCCACACGTAATGGATTTAAAACAAATCAAGAAGCTAAATATAAAAATTCAGTGATTTATCTGACGTGGAAAGTCAGATCCACTTTTTGCAGGATGTAACTAACTGTCGGTTCTTGATCGTCTGTGTGAACTAAAATTCTGTCAGTGTTCCTTCATTGAACTAATTGTCAGGTTCCCTTCATATGTTAGGTTCCTCTCTTTTATTGTTTTGTCGAGTTGTACTGTTGGTTACTCATCAGGTTCCATTGTCCTTTTTGTCATCAGGTAACACTGAATAGTGTTTGTCAGAATGCTTTGTACTTGGCAATATCAGTAACCTTGGCATTGGGTAGTGGTGTGCCCTGTTTGTTGGTGTAGTATAAACCGATGGTGTAGATCATGTTTTTCTTTGCATATACTAATGGAAAAATATAATGTCTTTAGGATATGCTTGATATCTAGACACAATTCCAATTGCATTGGTAATATTTGATCTTGTTTGAGTTAGATATTGTAGACCTCCAATCATTGATTTGTACTTGGTTTGTGCAGAACTTTGAGTCTCATCATTATTTGTCAATTTGTGTCTAGTCACCATAGGTGTCCCAATAGGTTTACAATCTTCCATTCCAAACTTCTTCAGCATTTCCTTAAGATACTTGGTCTGAGATATAAAAATGCCTTTCTTACTCTGATTAATTTGCAAACCAAGAAAAAAATTCATCTCCCCAATCATTGACATTTCAAACTCATTCTCCATTTCTTTAGCAAATTTATTTCTCATTTTATCATTGCCTCCAAAAATGATATCATCAAAAAAAATTCTATAATTAAGATTCCATCTTCATTAGTTCTTAAATACAAATTACTGTCTGCATTACCTTTTCTGAAACCAAGACAAAGTAGATATTTGTCCAGTCTTGCATACCATGCCCTTGGTGCTTGTTTCAGTCCATATAGTGCCTTTTCAGTCTGTGAACCATGTTTTCATCATCTTTCAAAGGAAAACCATCAGCTTGCTCAATGTACACTTCTTCTAGATCACCATTCAATAATGTTGACTTCATATCCATCTGATACACTTTAAAGTCTTTATGTGCAGCATAAGCAAGAAATAATCTGATATCTTCCAATCTAGCAATAGGAGCAAATGTTTCTTCATATTCTATGCCTTCTTGTTGTGAGTAGCCTTTACATACAAGTCTTTCCTTGTTTTTTACCACTGTTCCTTCCTCATCCATTTTGTTTCTAAAAAATCATTTAGTACCAATCACATTTTTATTCTTAGGTCTTGGAACCAGTTCCCAAGTATTTTTTTTCTTTATCTGATCAAGTTCTTCTTCCATAGATTTATTCCAAGATTCATCTCTACAAGATTCATCAATAGTCTTTGGTTCAAATTGAGAAATAAATCAAATTTAATCTCTAGCTTTAGATCTAGTCATCATCCCTTTATTTGCATCACCAATAATTTGATCTTCAGGATGGTTCTTCTTGACATACCTTGGTGTTTTCAATGTCTCAGTAGCTTCAGTCTTCTCTTCTTCAATCTCATTCTTGATCATCAAGGGTTCTTTAGGTCCAGCAGTAACCTCTTTTTTTTTTTTTTATCTAACCACAATCATATATCCTTTCTTGAATCTGAAACTTTTCATCTATCCTCACATTGGCACTTTCAATCAACTTTCTCAATCTTAGATTGAAACATTTATATGCTTTACTCTTTGTGGTATAACCAAGAAAGATTCCTTCATCACTTCTAGCATCAAAATTGCCTATTTCATCATCTCTCCTGATGTAACATTTACTACCAAATATTCTGAAATATTTTATAGTAGGTGTATGATCAAACCATAATTCGTAGGGTGTTTTATTTTTACCTTCTCTGATCTAAATTTTTTTCAGGGTGTACAGTGCAGTGCCAACTGCTTCTCTCCAGTGAACATGTGACACATTTTCTTCTAGCAACATAGTTCTAGCAGCATCTAATATAGTTCTATTTCTTCGCTCTGCTATCCCATTCTATTGTGGAGCTCTAGGATTTGATGTCTATCTATATATTCCATGCTCTTCACATTATGAATTGAATAATTCTGATGTGAATTCTCCACCTTTGTCTGATCTCAAACATTTTATCTTCAAACCAGATTCATTCTCAACTTTTGCTTTAAATAACTTGAACTTGTTGAATGCTTCATATTTCTCTCTTAGGTATGTAACCCACATCATTCTAGAAAATTCATCAACAAAAATTATAAAGTACCTTTCACCATAGTATGATCTTGTTCTTGTAGGACCACATAGATCTGTATGCACCAGATCCAACTTCCCTTTTGTTGAATAAGCTTTTCTCTTTAAAGTGCTTCTATTCTACTTCCCCATAACACACTCTCTACACATAGTGTTAGATGGATTTACAATTTTAGGTAGATCTCTTACTACTTTTGTCATACTTGCCTTCACAATGTTATCAAAATTAACATGACAAAATCTTTTGTGCCATAACCAACTGTCATCTACCTTCGCAATAAAAAGAGAAGCTTCTTATGTATTCAATTCAAATACATTACCTCTAGATTTAGTACCAGATGCTATCAAGTCTCATGTTTTTCTCTTGATAGAACATTTCCCATTAATGAAATTCAATTGATAACTCTTGTCCACTAGTTGTCCAACACTCAACAATTTATGCTTAAGTCCATCAACAAGTAATACATTGTCAGTGTTAGTCTTTCCATCCAAAGAAATAGATCCAACTCAAACAATAAGTTTAGGAGTATTGTCACCAAATCTAACAACACCACCATCATATTTCTCCAAACTCACAAATTTGTTTTCATATCCAGTCATATGGTGTGAACAACCACTATCTATAATCCATTCAAATTTATTTTCAACTCAGGATACTAAGGCTTTTTATTCATGCATAGGTTCATCATCCTTAATAGCAATAAACCCAAGTTCATCATAGTCACCATCCTCATCATCTCATATACCCTCACTAGCATAATAGAATTCCTTGTCCTTTGAATACTTAGACTTGAAAAACTTAAGTTTGTGCTTTTGAATTCTTGTAGGACATCTAGATGCAAAATGACTAACCTTGTTACATGAAAAACATTTCAAAGGTAATTTTCCTTCAAATTTACCCTTACCTCTCTTTTCTCTTCTAGCAATCAGTGCCACAACTTCAACTAGCTTCCTTTCTTCTTCCTATATTTGTTCACATTCATCAACATAGGCTCCATGTTCTTCTCTTAAATCACTACTACTTGTTCTTGCATTTCTAGGTAAGATCCTTTTGTTCTTGTGCATGGTCGCCTTGAATGTTGACTCAACTTTAGGTAAAGTGTCTCCCAATTTTGCGGCCTCAATTTTAGTTACCTTTCCAATCAACATCTCTCTGGTGAAGTTTGGTGTCAAAGGTATGATCTCCTCTATAGCTTGAACTTTGGTTCTAAAGTAGGTGTCAAAGATTTGAGTATTTTCACAATCACTTATTCCTCACTGTAAGTTCCTCCAGAGTTCCTAATACCAGTAACAACTTTAGTAATTCTCTATCCATATGCCCTAATGTTCTCATCTTCTCTCATCTTCAGTGATTTCATCTTTATCTTGCAGTTTTGTATCTTTTCTTGCTTAGTAAACTTGTCTCCAATAAATAATGCTTCCAATCTTGACCATATCTCATGTGCAGAATCTAAGTCCTTTACTTCAGTAAATTCTCCTTCTGAAAGTGCGCTGATCAAAGATTCCCTTGCAACCAAATTGCATGAAAATAAATTCTTCTGATCTTTAGTAGCCTTCTCTAATTCATCCTCATTCACTATCTTTTCATTCTTCTTTGTGATCATCCAGTAATCAATTCCTAGACATAGCAAATGTGTTCTCATCTTGTTCTGCCAACTATCAAACTTTTCAAGATCAAACTTTGGACTATCCTTCTTGTAGTAAGTCATCTTTAGGATCACCTCAAGCTATTAAAATTTCTCTCTGAGGACCAAAATAAATGATACCAATTGTTAGGAATAACAGTCCACAAGACAACTGAGAAGGGGGGGTGAATCAGTTGTGATATACATTATTAAACTTTAAACTTTAAAAACCAAATCAACAAATATAAATGATAACATAGTAAATTCCAACACCATAACACAATATTTGTTGTTGAGGAAACCCTTTTAAAGGTAAGACCCCAGTGGGAATTAACACCCATAAAAATGTACTGAGAGTATAGTATCCCTGTTAAAATACTTAGCCCTATTAGGAGCTTATTACATCATTACAGTACATAGTCCCTGTTAGGAGACATACCCTATTAGGATTCAAAATAAATAGTAGGCTCACTGCCAAGGCACACTTCCCAAAGAAGGTTAAATCCACCCTCAAGGATTCACAATCCGAACAAGTGTATAAAGAAAATACACAATCCAGTGAACTGTCTGATAGCAAGTGTCTTTGCTTGGTCATTTCCAATGAAGTTTTCTTCTTATAAACTCTGCTCTACATCCAGCAGCCAAACAAGCCTCGCAGCTTTCACTTCTTCTTTTTCAATCTCTATCACATCCTTTCAAAAGAAAAGATCACTCATATATACCCTCTTACAATAATTCATTAGGTCAACCAGTTAAGCTTTCCTAATACACAAATAATTAATTAGGTAGGCCAATTAAGGATTTCCAATATAAATATAATTATTTGACCCCTTGCTAAGATACACACGGTACCTATAAAAATTAAACATCATTTAAAATCCATCAATTATTCTTTTGGATCCGCAATCCATGCTCATAATTCATATTACACGCTACATGTCTGAAGTCGGCCAGCAAATAGGTCTCCTTCAGAATACACGCCACAGATGACATCACCAGTAACCAAACAAAAATCAAACTCAACCCATTACTCCAACATATGTTAGTTGTCCACTACTAAGCTTGCATCATCTGAAATATCTTTGACAGAAAGATATACTAGAAAAACAGAGACCTTATCTGTCTAGAATCACAGTTACAGTCCAGAAACCAGTCTTCACCAAATCATATGTAACATCCACAGTATGCAACATAAAGACAAGAAACCTTATGAATAAGGTCAAAACACATCCTTCTATATAAATCCAACTTCGATCATTTTGAATCATCCGTATAGTGTTCGTACACCTCTTCCAGTCAAGAATCCAGTTTGTCTTCTCCACAGAAATATATGATGACATTAGTGACAAAACATGAATATCAACATCATGATAAGTAACCAAAAGTGATATCATCCAACAGATGTTGATGTTGTTTTTGTTTTTAATAATGGTTTTCATTGATGTCAACATATATTGGTTGATTAGATGAAGATTTTTGAGGTTTTTTGATCAATAATTAGCATTCTTTGGATGTTGTTCTATAATGATCTATCTTTGGTCATGTTTATCTTAGCCACATCCATGTTGTAACATAATCAGATACAATCTTTTGGGTCCAAACTGATCTGGATATTGGCTAACATGTTTCAAAAACATAGTATGTGTTGTAATGTGTTCTTTGGATTCATATATTGTGGTGTTAGAGTAGCATGTTGTTTTGAGTGAGGAAGCTTTTCGTGCTCCATGTTTCATTTCTTTCCACCATGGGAATGTTTTATGGTGACCTATTTCAAATTTTGCTTGGCTAAAGTGGAAGTTTATGAAGTCATGGAATGGTATAAGTAAAATATGATTATGTTCGACTTATATAGAGATGAGAAGAGATGATATGTGATGCAAACCAGAAAATATAAAACTAGATATTGTGAAGCATGTGAAAGTGTGCAGCCAGAGGCAACAAATTATAGAATTATTTTGTGTTGTAGTTGGTGATAGTTATTTCCTTGGTGGATTTGTATTTCACTATTTATTCTTTCAGTAGTGAGTCATCTTTCAGTTGTGATAGCTAGTTTTTTTACTTTAGGAAGTGAGCCTACCTACAATGAGCATCTTGATAGTGAGTCTCCATTGTAAAAATAACCTTAACTAGTGTCACCTTAATTGGTGTTTCACTATTGAGAATTGGTATTCTCCGTGGTTTTTCCCATTTTGGGTTTTCCACATAAAATCTAGTGTTCATTATGTATGGTATTCTTATGTTCTTTCAAGATCATTTATTTTTTGATTACCTGATTGAATTAATATTGCTACAAGATCAAATACATTTAGAAATATTTTAGGATAACGAATTCACCCCTGCTCTCAGTTACTCACGATTGTTCAACACCTCTCACCATTCTTCTTATAGAGTTTACTTCAATATCATCCATGTCTTCTCTAGCTCCATCTTTGGAATTGAATGATGCTTTAAATGTTACTTCTTTTCTCCTTTTCTTTATCTCATCCATTTTAGTGATCTCAAATGTAGACAGTGAACCAAGAAGTTGATACAAGGTGTAGGAATTCAAAACATGACTTTCTTCAATTGCATATTTCTTTGTCTTGTAGGCTTTAAGAAGAGTAATCAATACTTTTCCTGACCACTTCCTTTTCTTCTATTATTCTACCAACACCCTTAATGTTATTTAAAATCTCATTTATCCTATGAATATATCCTTGAATGAACTTATCATCACCCATCTTTAGATTTTAATACTTGTGCTTCAGAATTGTCACCTTAGCTTCTTTTATTTTCAGATCTCCTTCATATACACTACTTATTTTGTCCCAGATCTCTTTTATTGTCTTCAATCCAATAATTTTTTTGAATGCTTCATTACTCAAACAACTAACAATTGCAACCGTAGCTTTCAAATTATTTCCTTCAGCTTTTACTTCTTCCACAATTTGTGGTCTATCATGAGGTGTAGTATAACTCTTTTGAATACTTTCCCATAATCCTTTTGGTACAGACTCTAAGTGGAACTACATTCATTCCTTCCAATAATAATAATTTGTACTTTCAAACTTTAGAACCTTGAAACTCAAATCCTGCATCATACTAGATCTCCCTTGAGTAGTTAAGCTTCATGAGAAGGGACTGGGCTATAATAACATTTGTTAAACACACAACATGATTGAGAGGGGGCTGAATCAGTCCAAAAAACAATAATAACTTTAATTCAAATCTTGATATACTTCATGTCACCACAAAGAACTAACTTTAATGGAACCATAAAACACAAAACAAAATCAACACAAGAACACCAAATTTACGTGCAAAACCCAAAGCTAGGAAAAACCATGGTGAAAATCATACACACAATATATAAAATCTTGAATTACAATGTTTAGGTTGATTTCCAGAACTTTCACAACTAGGGCTCTCTATCTTAGGGAGAGATACAAAGGACTTGAACAATTGAAACTCATTGTCTTAGGATATTAAAATACACAAATATTCTAGTTGACTCATTATCATCTAGTAGAAACATTAATCTCAGAAGTAAAATAAGAAGAATCTTCTAAATATGAATTAACATCAAACAATCAGATTCATGATAGACATTTGTCACTGTATCAACACTGTAACTAAAAATATTTTTTTCAAGTTCAACATTCTGCACATCTACTTCACATACACCTATAACCTCTTTCTTTTCCTTCCTTCACACCATGTATTTTTTCCACTCTTCTGCACTACCGCAAAAACTCTCCAACTTTGAATGTACTCCTTAGATATGAGATAGATCATTAAAATATTTAATGAGGGTCAACCAAAATATGATTACGTAAAATAGGTCATCTACACCTGAGATACATGAAGTAGAATACTCTAGGAAAAATATAGAGCCCAAATATATCACAACACACTCTCCTAATATAGATCCAATAGTTCACACATCAACCAAATTTATTTTCAAAAATAAAATGTAGATAGGCAACAAAACTTGTAGAATAGTCAACTAGGAAACACATTCCAAAGAAATATTGAATCATATGAATCTCCATACACCAAGGTGAGACCCAAATAGACATTATAGCATCATTTGTAAAGCATATCCACAACAAAATAATTCTCCTAGATAAGGTACAATATTTGTGTTGGAATAATAGAAAGGTGTGTACTGAGAGGGGAGGGGTGAATCAGTACCCTTAAAAACTTTCAAGCAAATCATTTTTATCAAATATATTGTTATAACCAACTAAGTAGATTGCATTCACCAAACATATAATGTCACTTTTGAAATGTAAATTCATGCAATGTAAATAATAAAACATACATGAAATTTAAGTACACATGACACTAGTATTTTAGTATCGCAGAAATCCCTTGTTAGAAGGTAAAAATTGCGGTGGTGATGAGACCCACAAAGCTTCACTATCGCAGTAATAAAGTAGCCTGTTAGAGCTTACAAAGATTGATCACTTCTGGTGACCTTACCCTATTAGGAGTAACAATAAGATTGATTAGATCTACCTCATGTGAGGATTTAGCAACACAATGTATGTGTGCACTATGTTAAGAGATTTATGCAAAGACGGTTAAGTCTACTCTATTAGGAGAATTTTGGATTGTTACAATTGTCAGAGAGTAAAAAAATTGTGTGATCTGAACAATTTACAATCTCTATATTGTGGATACAGATCCTTTAAGTTTAATGAAATTTATCACCTTACTGTGAATGATAATACCTTCTGTACTGCTCGGTAGCCTTGCCTCTGATCTAAAAACTTAATACTGCAATGTAGTCCTTGTCATAAAACCCTTGTCAGATCTTTGATGTTCGTAGTATGGTGGCTACTTGATCATCGTAAATTACAAAATGACAACTTAATATTACATATATAAAACCTCTTTGACCTAATTAGGGTTTTACAATATCTTAGAAAACCTAAGATCAACGGTATACAAAATTTACCTTGATCATCTAAATATAAGAGATATAAACAATTAATGTGTGTATCCATAATTAATTTTCTCCTCGATCTATGTAAATCATCATCCATCTTGGTAGAAATTTGTTACCTAGATTGATGTGCCAATTCAAAATTTTATGTGACCGTTGGTTTACGCGGTAAATATTGTCTACTGTGCTCGATGTTCCTTGTGTATCTCAGTGTAAACTATGTGCTCGGTGTACATTACTTCTTGGTAAGTCTGTCTACTCAGTGATCATTGTAGTTGGTTAACTCTGTGTGTGATCAGTACACTTGCTTAAATCTGCACTTAGTGATCATACCGACTAGTCTTTCTATGACTCTGTTACCGACTAGGTATTTGAATGCTTGAATACTAATGACAACCTTCAAGGCTCATTTGGAGTAACATTCTCCCCCTTTGGCATTAGTATCAAAAACTTGTATATATAGATGTAGTATACATATAAAAACTTATACATAGTGACTCCCCATTTGTACATGCTCAGTATATACATATGTTTCCCCCTATATACATATGTTTCCCCCTTTTTTTTAAATTAATGACAAAAATGCTAAACTTACAACTTGTAAAAAATATTAGGATGGGTCTTCTGGAGATTTTCCAATTACTTCTCCCATTCTTTTTTTAGATGCTTGAGGTTTATCTTCTCTAGGTTTAGTTGAGCATGCATATCATACATGCTTTCAGTAACTAATAACTCCAGGGTGGCAATCAAGTTCTTTGCCATTGTCACAAGATTTTGCAACATAACTAAATGCAGTGGTAATATAGCCTGTAGCTCGGTTATCTGTTCTCTGATTTTGTCCTCTTCCTTCTTCAAATCTAGTCTCAACTGTTGTGTTTGTATAACCTTGGTGTGATGCATCTACAATGCATGTTGCTCAGTTGAAATATTGTTTGCACTATCTTTTAGATCTTCATCTTTTCACTAAGCTTGGTAGTGAAGTGATCTAAAGTGCATAACTTCTTCAGAATTTTAAGGGTTTTAGTAATAATGGTTTCTAATCCTGTTACAAATTCTGACATAGTTACATTGTTTATTGTCACTACTTGGCTGATTTTCTCACTAACCTTGTACTTAATCTTCTTTTCTTCTCTCTCTTCTAACTTATGCTCGGCATCAATATTTGGACCGTTTATTGCCTTAGTGAGTAGTGCAAGATGATCAATGATGGGGGTTGATTCATTGATGTTCACGCCAGGAACAAATTGATGTAATATCCCCTTTGCAGCCTCTTGCACCTGTGCATTTTTGTGTTCTTACCTCTTCTTATATTTTATTTCTTTTTGGGTGCATAGCTCTCCATATTCCCTAAGTGTTTCTGGATCTAGTATCTTTGGATCACATTCAAGGATGTCGATGATTTCATCTAATGTTACTACATCCTTGCTTCCTTTCTTCTTCTTCTTTTTCTTCCCTTGCACACTTGATGTAGGAGATAAAGTTAGAGATAATTGAGCCTTTTTCTTGGTTTCTTTATTTTGTGGCTCGATAGGTGTGATTCCTTGTGAAGGTGACTCGGTAGCTAACTTGGTGTGAGTGGTAGGAGTTTCTACCTTTGTTTCTATTGTACCTTCACCTTTTTCTATCTCATTAGTGGTATCTTGAGGTGCATCACCTTGTGTTGTGCCTCCACTATGCTTGGTCTCTTTACCTTGTGTATCACCCTTGTCTTCATTTGTATCTATGACCTACTTGGGTGTCTTCTTTTGTGCTTCACTTTCTATATCAATATCTTGTACTAGAATTAGTAGATTACCTGGTACAATTTCTTGGGTGGCCTCTATTGTATCTTTTTCCTCTATGGTCTCGGTGGCTCCGATTATCATTTTATCTTCTTTTGCCTTTTCATGAGGATCACCTTCATTTATATCTTCTATTGTGATCTCTGCATGACCTATATTATTCAACAGTTTAGGAATACCATCCAATACATTATCAATTGTAGCATCATCAATATTTATTATTTCTTTTCTCGGTTGATGTCCCTTGGTATCAACTATAGATGCAATGTCCTCGGTTTCCTCAATTGGATTCAGCAGATTGCTCCAAATCTTAGTGCTCTCTTCCTCAACTTCCTTCAAATTCCATTGAAGTATATTCAGTGTTCGTGTTTTCTTGGAGAATTTATTTGCATACTGTTTCATTATCTCATCAATTTGTGCTACAGTACAATCAGCCTTAAGTAGAGTGAGAGTTACCTCTCTCATTTGTTTCTTGGTGTTAAGTGCATAAGTCCATCTCGCTGATATTTTATCATATAATTATTGAGGAATGTAAGTAGAAAATTCAATAGGGACCTTCTTAAAAGTAATCATCATACCTATGTTCTTCAAGTTTATGTTGATTCTCGGTAGTCAAAACTTCACAAGCATGTATCTTAGGATGTCCTAACCTTTTGGTTTTTTTGATTGCTTCTGCAATTTCATCAATAGTCTTTGGTACTTTGTTCTACACAACCTTAAATTGATTAGTATTGTCATCAGAACCATCTTTATTCCTTACATACTTATTTCTTTGTCTTGGTGCAGTATTCTTTGGTTACCTTTTCTGATAAGTGTATTTTAGTGATGGCCTTGTAATCTTTGCAACTCCTTTCTTCAAAGGTGGTGAATATACTGTCAATATTTTTTATCTTGTCCTTGGTGGAGACTCAATCTTTATGCCTTTTCCCTTCTTAGCCTTAGGTGCCTCTACTTGTTCTTAATCAGACTCGGTGGCATCAACATATTGTTCTTGTTCTTCATCTTCACCAACTATAATCTACTTCTCAGTATCATCAACCAATTTGTACAGTTCTTCATCAGTGATAAAAAAAATTCTTTTCAAGGTCTTAACAATATTAGTCTTTTTCCTACCAATCTTTTCAACTTGAATTCCTATTGATATTCGGGTGTTAGCTTCTTCATATGTGCCAAATCTCATGGTAGATTTTTCAACTAGTTCATTAAGTAACTTTTCTATAGCTTCATAAGCTAAATCAATATCTAGTTCATAAGCTAAATCAATATCTAGTCAACTAAAAAATAGATTTCAGCCTTGTACTTATCTACCAACTGCATTGGTATCCTTATTCTCTTCTCCATTCTTTCTTTAAACTTTGAAAAATACTCATTCATGATAGGTTCAAAGTTTGTGCCTATACTTGCCATGAAGTCACCGATTTGTAATATAATTGATCATTTTGTCTTGCATTTCACATTACCGACAGAGGGGAAAAAATTATGCAGATAGAAAAATGTACATTGCATTAGAGAACTAAACTTACAAGTGTTAGATCTGGCTGATTGGATTTTTCTCATATTCTCTTCAAGTTGCATCTGCAACAACTCAGCTAGGTCAAGTTGTAAACCCTTCTTCACAATATTGTATTCAATATCAACCACTCTACATGAAACATTGTTAGGTCTTCTCGACTAGAAGATCTTGTATGCAATAACATACACACCAAACCTAAGTTTAGGATCACCGATGGTGTTGATCTGTAGACCTCTACCATCCCACTTGGCTCCTGTTAGCTTTTCAATCTTAGTTTTGGGCGGGTGCCTTAGGGCTTTTGATTTCTGATGTAGGATACCCTGTTACTGCATGTATCACATCTTTTCTTATCTTCTTCAGTTCATCCAACCAAAGCTTTCCATCATGAACTTGGCTCAATACAATGCAGATCCATTTGATTTTGAACTCCTTCAGGAAATGTAAGGCATTAGTTAACCCTTTGAATTCTTGGTGTTTTTGTTCATCTTTTAGTTTCCCATTAGTGCAAAGTGGCTGATATGTAGTGCAAAGTGACTGATATGTTGATATTAATTCAAAATCCCCTATCTCACTGATCTTGGAGTGAATGTAAGCTTGTACATCATGAACAGTAAAACCCTAGGCGGCATTATGGAGAACACGCCTTTGTCATCGAGTTGAGCTGTAACCTGTGGATGTATCTTGTAATGGGGTTTAGTGCATGTATAATTCTTAACAAGAATCACCTTTTTATCTTTATCCATCTTTGCCTTCATGGTTCACCATTGATTTTGACTTAGGGATTCCACAAAAGAACTCAAAGTAACTCGGTAGCTGCAAATGTGTACAAGTTCTAACCTTTAACTGCTCAAAATGTGCTCATAATCTCTGTAAAATCCTTTGAAGTGCTCTTCTATGAAGTTGCTCTCAATTTCTCTGCTCTTCTTTGTGATCATTGTGTGAACAAATGAGTTCACCTTCCTCAAATTTATACCAAATAATTTTAGTTGGCACAATAAATGCTCATTACCAACCGCTCAATACACAAACATAATACTTAGTTAATACTAATGATACTTCATCTTAGTGAGTATAAAAAGTGCTCAGTTGCCTTAGCAACTTGGTCATCTCTCACATGTTCATCAAATAGAATTACTAACTTGGTGCAGATTAACTGACACAACTAGATCAAAGTATCAAAAATATAATACCATAGTGAATCTTAATTCATGCTAATTTGGAATTTGTACAATGAATATAGGAACTGATGTAAGATATAGATTTGAAAAATATGGTTCCATACCTGCTTGTATTGCTTAGGTGGAGGTGGTGGAATCACCTAATCCATCGGATGAGGTGTCACCAACTATTGTTCTTGGTCGAGCATTATCATTTGATTCTCTCCTCCACATTGGATTTCCAATCCTTATGATTTCTTCAATTGTATTCCCATTTCCATAAGTATTTATTCTATCTGCACAATCTATGCTTAAGTGACCGACCTTCTGACAGTGTGAGAAAACCATACCAGAGTTTGACCAATTCCTATACTTGGTTCTCTACTATCTAATATAATTTTCTTCTATATGTCCATATTTACCAAATGTTGTGCAAGTATCCCAAGTGTTATAATCCCAAGCATAAGCATTACCTTCTCATCTCGGTTGATTTACTTTTTCTTCTCCTTTAGGTTTCCAGATTTGCTTCGCATTAGTTCTGCATGCTTGTGATGTATGACTATACATGTTGCAAGTTCAACAATATTTATCCATTTAGGGTTTCATCTGTGGTTTTTTTAGCTTAAATCTGCATTCATGTGCTTGATGTTCATGCTTATTATAGTTATAGCAATTTCCATTGAATTTAGGAGAGTTTCTAGAAATACCTTTTGCTTTGCTCCTGCAAATGTTTGATGTTTGGCCCGGTTTTCCACATTGATGCCAAGAGGGTTTGTTTGGCTTAGGATTGGAGTATATATTCCTCTATTCAGCTTGATTTGACAATTCTTCTTGCTCGGTATACCCTAATCTGGTATTTTTGTTCAACCTTCTTTGATAGTTCATAAATTCATCCATTCTCTTAGTACTATCTTCAAATCTCTTAATCACCTCATTATGTTGTTGTAGAATCTTCAATTCATTTCTCAGTTTTTCATTCTCTTCTTTTAATACACCTATATCTTATAGTTTTCTAGAAAATTCAATATTCATTAATTTGGCCTCATGACTCATAGAAACCACTTGATTTGTGATCTCAAAGTAATGTTCAGTAAGTCTCATTATCTTAGATTATTTTTCTTATAAATTTTTAGTCATTTTCCTTCTGTCATCAACAACCATGTTTCTATCTTGTTCAGCTTTCTTTTCATCATTCAAGACTTCAACCATTCTAACCATTTGTGTATATTGATTGATCTTTAGTTCTTTCACTTGTTCTGTAAGTTATCGATTGCTCTCAGATAGCTTTGATGTGATTCCTTCAGATGCATCAAATATGCTACCAGATTCAGATCCAAATGTGTCAAATGGGTCATGAATCTCTTCTTCCTGATAATCAATCTCATGACAGCAAAGTGTCATGTCCTTTCTCTTAATCAACATCTCCTTGAGTTACTCCTTGGCTTCTTTTTATTGTTCAATGTACATCTACAACTATAACTTATGATTTTCAATAGTTTTATCAAGCGTATACCTTTCCATTGTAAGATCTTTTCTCTCTAGTGATTAAACTTTCTAAGCAAGAAAATTAGCTCTGATACCAATTGTTGGAATAATATAAAGGTGTGTACTGAGAGGACGGGTGAATAAGTACCCTTAAAAACTTTCAAAAAAATATTTCTAATCATATATACTTTAATAACCGACTGTGTAGATTGCATTCACCAAACATGTAATGTTACTGCTGAAATGTAAATGCATGTAATGTAAGCAATATAACATACATGAAATTTAAGTACACATGAAACTAGTATTTTGGTATCACAAAAAAACCCATGTTAGAAGGTAAAACCTACGGTGGGGATGAGACCCACAAAGCTTCACTACTGTAGTAATAAAGTATCTTGTTAGAGCTTACAAATATTGATCACTTATCGTGACCTTACCCTATTAGGAGTAATAATAAGATTGATTAGATCTAGCTTGTGTGAGGATTTAGAAACACAATGTATGTGTGCACTATGTTAAGAGATTTATGCAAAGACGGTTAAGTCTACTTTGTTAGGAGGATTTTGGATTGTTACAATTGTCAGAGAGTAAAAAAGTTGTGTGATCTGAACAAATTACAATCTCTATATTGTGGATACAGATCCTTTAAGTGAAATGAAATTTATCACCTTACTGTGAATGATAATACCTTCTGTACTACTTGGTAGCCTTCCCTCTGTTCTAAAAATGGAATATTGCAATGTAGTCCTTCTCCTGAAACCCTTGTCTGATCTCTGATGTCCGTAGTATGGAAACTACTTGATCATCATACATTACAAAATAACATCTTAATTAACATTACATATATAAAACCTCTTTGAACTAATTAGGGTTTTACAATATCTTAGGAAACCTAAGATCAACATGTACAAAATTCACCTTGATCATCTAAACATAGGAGATATAAAGAATTAATGTGTGTATCCATAATTAATGTTCTCCTCGATCTATGTAAACCATTATCTAGCTCGACAGAGAGTTGTTACCTATATTGATGTGCCAATTCAAACTTTTATGTGACCGCTAATTTACTCAGTAAATACTATCTCTCGGTGCTCGGTGTTCCTTGTGTATCTTAGTGTAAACTCTATACTCCATGTACACTACTTCTCGGTAAGCCTCTCTACGATGTGATAATTGTACTCGGTTAACTCTATGTGTGAATAGTGCACTCATTTAACTCTGTACTCGGTGATCATACTGACTAGTCTGTCTGTGAATTTGTTACTGACTGGGTATTTGAATGCTTCAATACTAATGACAACCTTCAAGGCTCATTTGGAGTAGAAATTTGTACACACTAAAACATAACATAACTCAACATATTAGATATAGATCATCAAATATCACTTGCAAAAAAAATCACCAGAAAACATATCTAAGATTAAGCATGATCACAATCATCATTGAAAAACACTATTTTCAATATATTCAGAGGACATGAAATATATTTTGGAAAAGTTTGACATAACCCATTGTTTGTTAAAGAAACACCAAGAAACTTTCCAAACAATCTTTAATACATCTAAAATATATTTGGACCTAACATAACCAAAGTACTAACATGCTTGTCACTAATATGTCATCCTTACCAACAAGTTTGACATCAATGGAAACCAACATGTCATATTTGTAACAATATTGCCTTGGATTCTTGGTAATTGCTTGATGTTGAATACTTTTGATGAGATGAGGTGATTATTGCGTGATTATGAAAATGAATACAAATAATTCTCTTATATAGGGTTCTCAAGGTTTTTCATGAATTAAGTTGACCTCTAGTGGTCATATGGAGACACCAAGATTGAGGATACATGGTGTGAAATTGAAAAAAAAAAATTAAATTTGGGTTTGAGTTGATTTTTCAAGAGAACACCTAGGTTCCATTGACCCATCAATGACACCCCTAAGTTCCATTGACCAATCTAGAGCACCCCTAGGTGCCATTGACCTACCAAAATAGGAAAAATGAGTGGAAAATCAATGCACTTAGTTTGAGACCATCATTGAGGATGTCATACAAACATATGACATCAGATTTTCAATAAATCAAACTAAAATAAGCTTGGATAAGAGCTGGAATAGGACATACTAAGGAAAAGGCACAAAAGTGGTGTAAATTATATAGGGTTACAATTTATGACGTTACATTTAGCCCCCACTATATTGGGAGTATAAGTATACATGTATACTCATGTGTGTGTGTGTGTGTGTGTGTGTGTGTGTGTGTGTGTGTGTGTGTGTGTGTGTGTGTGTGTGTGTGTGTGTGTGTGTGTGTGTGTGTGTGTGTGTGTGAGAGAGNGTGTGTGTGTGTGTGTGTGTGTGTGTGTGTGTGTGTGTGTGTGTGTGTGTGTGTGTGTGTGTGTGTGTGTGTGTGTGTGTGTGTGTGTGTGTGTGTGTGTGAGAGAGAGAGAGAGAGAGAGAGATGATCAAAATGTCTCAACCCCTAATACCATTCTTAGAATTGTATTGCAAGAGCACAAGTGGTCACATGGAAAGGGAAAGAGCATACATCAAGGTATGAGGTAAGAAACCATGGTACAACCAACTAGAAAGATGTGTTATTCTATGGGCTCATGGGTAAGGAGAAAGGAAACATAGATTTCACAAGATAGAAAATTTATTTATTCTAGGTGTTCTTGAAAGGCACAAATTTTATCGGAAAAAAGGTTGCATTATATTGTGTGATTTGTACGAAAAGAGGACAAAGAGTCAAAATAGTCCAGTAAGTTGTGTTATGCTAGTTCCAATAATCCTGAAATATGGTACCAAGGAGAGTCAAATAGTCTAGCAAGTTGTTTTATGCTAGTCAACTCATCCAAAAAATTGGTGCAAAGAGCGTTAAATAGTCTAGCAAGTTGTGTTATGCTATTCAATTCATCTTGCAATTTGGTGACAAAAACATGTTTGTAAGGAAATATGAAAAATACATTGCAAAGAAAGTCAAATAGTCTAGCAAGTTGTGTTATGTTGGTCAACTCATCCTAAAAATAGATGCAAGGAGAGTCAAATAGTCTACCAAATTGTGTTATGCAAGTAAACTCCTCCTGTAAAATTAGTGTAAGGAAAGTCATATAGTATAGCAAGTTGTGTTGTGCTAGTCAATTCATCTAGAAATTTTTGAATAAGGATAACCAAACAAAGCACATTTTTTGTAAGGAAATACTGCAAATATGTTTTCATACATAATAATTTCTTGTAGAATTATTCCATGTTTTATCATTTATGTTTATAGGCTTATTTTCTTGATACTTTGGCTTTTGATTTATTTCATGTTTCTTTGAAATTGAACTTGTTTTAAATGATTAGATAGAATTACTCCATGTTCTAAAATAGGTTCTCATGCACCTATATAGGATTTCATTTGTAAATATGAAATTCTAGTAGTGAATTGCACATCATGTTTTTTAACCTACACAACCTTATTTTATGGTTGGTAAGGTGTACTTTTTCTACTCATTTTTTGTTATCTCAAATTAAAGTTTGGATATCACAAACTTCATCTTTACAAAATGAGCTAAATGCACCTTGACATATTTCATTGTAAATACAAAGCTCTAAGTTGAACTGAATGTGTTTTCCAACCTACACAAACTTAGTTCTTAATTAGTAAGTTATACTTTTTTATTATCATTTAATATTTTTTCTAATTAAAAATTGGGTATCACAACCTTCCTCTTTAGGTAAAAGAGGTGTGTGCACCTCGATAGGATTTTATTATAAATATGAAGTTGTAGGCTGAACTAAACATCATATTTTTGCAACCTACACAAACTTAGCTCATGGTAATATGTACTTTTCATTCTCATTTTATACATTATTTTAAATTTAAGGTTGGACATTAAAATCATCCTCTTTAGTTAAAAGAGGTATGTGCACCTCATTAGGATTTTATTGTAAATATGAAGTTCTAGGTTTAACTACGCATCGTATTTTTCAACCTACACAAACATAGTTCATGGTTGGTAAGATAGTACCTTTTCATCTCAATTCATGTATCCTCATAAATTCCCTTGAGATATTTGATTAAATATCAAGAATTTTATTCCATATCATATCCTTGATACACCCATGACATTTTATTCTACGGGTATAAATGTGTTCTCTATGAAGGTGTTATCTTACCTTGTGTTATATTTTCCCTCTTTCATCAAATTAGTGAGTTCTTAAAACCTCATATTAATATATTATTATTTCACTTCTGAATAAAATTAATGATGATTCCATTTTTAATCAAAATTATAAGGATATACTATGTAAGATTACATCATGTGATTCACGTATGCATAAAAAATTAGTATATTTTGGGATGACATGTCCCTTATAAAAAATTATTCTATAGAACTGTATCATCGTAAATTGTAAGCACCTTATAGGTGTGTACAATTTCATGATTGTTTAGCACCCACCTTAGTGTGTTTCCATTTCAACATAAATGATAGGTCTTCATGTGGTACTTGGTGAACACCTAAATTTGAATATGCATCGTGTGTTAATTCAATTTTACCAAAATCAATGTGAGAACTTATTCCTAAGTGTGCTCCTTTATTATTTCTCTCCTTCAATCATTTATTTCCCAAAATGGGCCCTATGTTACCATTTATGGCATTTTTTCTTCTTCCCAACCTTGAAATCAGTTGTACCTTGTAATATGGAATCCCCTCGTTATGTCACTGATACATTTGGGCCTATTTTCTGACGGCAATTTCTGACGGAGGGGAAAATTTTATGAAATTGTTGTTTTTTTTATTTGCTCCCGATATTGTCACAATTGTGATGGTTTTGGGCACACATTAAAAAAAATACAGATGATCAAATTTATTTTTATTTTATTGTGTGAAAGCAGTGCCCCAAAGGACATAGCTCTGCGCATGGAAGCCGACCCCATTCCTTGGAAGCTAACTGCCGTGAAGCCTTGAATAGTGGTACATACAACACATACTGAGAATTAATAGGTATGTCATTTTGTATGCAAAAAATATCTTCTTACTGTCATGAAATGAAATATTTGCATAGTTTCTAGTCGACTGTGATTTTTTCGTGGCCTTAATGTTGAAACCCACATATTTTTTTTACAAATTTGTTTCTTTTTTACAATGTGCATCATCATACATAAAGAAAAAAGGGTTTCTTCGATGCATATTTTATCTCTATCCGTGAAGCATAGCCTTTGTATTTTTAAAGATATGTTTCATTTTTTTCTTTAAGGCTATGGTTTGGTATAAGAAACCCTTAGAGAGTGAGTTTGGAATTGTCACATGTCGTGACTTGTGCGCGGATTGGTAAAAACTTCAACCTATTTTTTATTATAGATATTCTATATAATTCAACATGAGCCGTGGTTTTTGTTTCACTATCTTGGCATACTTGGGGTTTTAATTTTTCTAAACTTACCGTGGTTTTAATGCTTCTAAACTTACCATGGTTCTTCATGCCTTATTATCAATTTTATTTATGTTGGTCACTATCCAATGTTCTTTTTACAACGACATGGTCTCCTCTTATTGTTACTGCATCAAGTGATCAATCCTAGATGCCCTCTCCCAAATGACTACTTGGAAAGGACCAAGATTAAGCCAACACAACCGTAATTAGGGTTTTCCCTAACTACCACTTACAAGAATTAAATGTCAACCAATTTCAATAAGGCACCTATCCATTGGCCAATGAAAAAATTACATTTTTCAATACATATCCTTTTAAGGATTGACCAATGAGAAAACTCAGTAGGTGTAATACATTAAATGAATTTCTCTTCAAACTTGGAATAACTAAAATGGTGGTAATGAAGGTGTGCCAACATATTATGTTTATCTTGTTTGAACTCCATATTTCCATCATCTTTGTCTTGGAAATATTCTCATTGAAGTGTTGTTGAAACTGCTTGTACTTGAAATAAATTTTAACTTGATGTCTTGGCCTTCATCCTTCTTCATGAATTTGTACTTTTATATTTTAATCTTCTCTTAAAATCTCCTCGTCTTTGCATTTGACTTGCATCTTGACTATCCAAACTTAAATTCCTTCCTATACTTTGCATGACATTTGAAATTTCATGTCGGTTTTTGAACTTACAATCATCCTTTCACATGAAGGGGCTTGACCTTGAATATCTTCTTTCTTGTAAAAACATCATTACCTTCATGTGACATGGGTGATACCTTATGATTAGAACTATTGTTACAAAAATAAGAATATATGTCATACCTTTTTTTCATATTTTCAACATTTATAAAAACCTCTTCTAGATCTATATCCACTAGGTGTATGCTCAATTGAATCTCCCTCAAAGGTGAATCATGATCTCCATGATGCAAGTTGTGTGTATACTCAATGATTAACAACAAGCTTTCAAGATAAACACATTCAGATGGAAGAAAATGCATGTGCAATGACTATTTATGGAAGAAAATCAGAGAAAGTGCAGTGAAAACAACATTTTATTGATTCAAAACTTCTATCTCCATATCACTTCGAACAAAACTGTATTCCTCTCTATAATTAAAATGAACATAGGTCTCTTTTATACCCAAAAATAAACCAACCACCTTTGAAAACTTTCCTCAAACTGAATGAGACAGTTAAAATTTATTTTTCCATCCTAATGATTGAATTCAAATTGTCATAAAATGGATTCTTATTAAATGTACATATTGCTAGATTCCAAGTGAATGGTTAAGATCCTAGATGAGTATTATGGAAATGAATTCATGTAGTAATCGGGTACTAAGAAACATATATTTGATGTTTTATGTGTGCATTATTTTAGTTCTATGAAACTAACAATATTACTAGTTGGTTGACTATAATGGTATATAGATGATGAGATTACTGTAGAATGTAAATAGAATAGTTGGGTAATATGAATGTAAGTTTATAAGATTAGATTTAAGTTTTAGTTTTTAACAAAAAGGAAATGTTAGAAGAATACTAATATGTATAGTGCTTAATGTAAATCTAATAATATTATGTGGGGTAGGATACGATGTTAGATTAGAATGGAGTATATTATAATCTCAATTGAATCACTTAAAAGGATTACTGTGTATGAGATTCATGATACGAATGGGTAATCTTGAATGTACTCGTATTAAAGGAATTAAGGATATCAAGTAAAATTTATGTCTATTAGATTAATTTCATTAATTAAAATGATTGAATGTGTTAGTGTAAGAATTGGATGAAATGGGAATATTAGTAGGAAACATGCATTTCTTCTCCTCTCAATAGATCTGTAATTATTTTTTAAAACAATAAATTAGATCATCGTGTGGCCTATGGTGGATCTTTTAAACTTGGATTATTTGGTTGATTGTGTAGAGAATTTCATAATTCTGGGATATATAGGCAACTTTATTGATCAAAATTTTTAATATTGCATCAACACCCATGCCTCAAGTCCATGAGGCCTATATAACATTTTTTTCAATACTATCAATAGGTTCCAACTAAATTTTTCATTATGGTACCATTGGAAATAACCTGTTACGAAATAACCCTTGTTAAGCAACTTTTTAAATTTGAAAATTTTCTCAACAATTATTGTGCAACTTTTGAAATTCTTGCAATTTGTAAAAAAATAAATAGAAAAACATTTTATAACAACATAAAATAACCTACGTATTCCTAAAATAGGCTAATTTAACCTTATTATATCATAAAGTTCCATTTAAGCCTCATTAGAAACTTTTGCTTTCACATATAAATATTGACAATTTTGGTACAATTTTACATTTTGGACCAACTATTACTTTCCATGACATGGATTAATTAGAAATACCTAAAAATCATCCTTGGGACCTTATTTTACACAAACCAAAACATAAAAAGATGATCATTACATCAGGAGGTATAAAAATAGCTACATGCTCCTACACCATACACCTAGCCTAGAAAGAAACTAAAGTCCCTTTGAGGATAATGCTGCACTAAAAAACATTTGTAACCTCTTTTTCATAACCTCCAAATGATGTATCTTTCTAGTATACCCTTCCATTGGATACACCAAACCCTCCTTCCTAGGTGCACTAGTCTAGGGCTTTGTCAACAAGACACTTCCAAACACTTCCAGCTCCTACCAATGGATCCTACACTATCCAAGTAACCTATCATGACATACCAAGTCATAAAAATTGGCCCTCCTTTGGGTGGAACTCTTGGACCTTGACTAGTCCAACCACCATGTACCCTCAATCAACAATATCTCTTCAATCAGAGATTTTCATCTTCAATCCTTGCATACCCTTGCAACCAAACACATATGGCACATATCATACATGTTTTAGACTCTCCCCATAATTCACATTAAACACAGTAAATGAGGGAGTCTTATACATTCATGGTGTCTTCAAAGCAATTGTTGATTGCACACCAAGACCCTGTCTAGGAATAGTCAATACAAACTTGACTTTCTTTGTTCAAAAATTCACAAAATAACACAAAATTTACATGGAAATGATTAAAAATTAAATCAATACTATTTCAATACATTCCCAATTAATATTTCATAGAATGAAGATTTTATGAACACGAACACAGTGACTGTGTCCTTACGGTGGAGAATAGACAGTTTGCAAGGAATTAAAAGTTTGTTGATTTAAACTTCATTACTCTACCAAAATCCCTAAAACTCCTCTCTTACTCTCATTCACACTCACACTACCTAAATAACCTTCTACTCTAATCGATTGGCAGTTACAAATCCCTACCAAACCACTTGCAGTCAGTTTAATGACTGCTACATTTAGTACATTGTTGTCAAGTTGACAACTCTCCATTCCTTTATCATTGTATTTAACTCTTTGAAGGCCTTTTATGATTATATCCTAAAACTAAAGACATAATAAATTGTTTTAACATGGGGGCATACACTTTTCTATGTTAACATTTGTGCACACATGATAATTTGGTTTTTGTATATTTTGACCACACACCACAATGTGCTTGGTGCCACTACAACACTAATTTTGCAGTCTCATATCAATTTTTTGTTTGGTGCATGTTGAAGTTACATTTTCAAAATACTTAGCAAATAGAATCTTTTTATAATATTTGTATTTGGTGCATATTTTTTTATGTTATATGGATCCTAGTAAAAAATCCTTACTAGACCTACATGCCATATTTCTTCTTTGTTCTTGCATGCTCCATGTTTACGAAACTTATGCCAATCATGTTGCTTCTTTTATCTTGATATTTCAAACCAATAAGATTCTATGTCATGGGGGATTGGTGTGATCTTATCTCTTTTATGTCTTGGTGAAAGTCTTTTGATACTATCTTATGCTTTACCAAGAGTATGATTGCAAGGTCACACTCTTGCTACAATGGGGCCTATATATAGTGTTAAAAATTGTATCCTCATACAATTTCACACTCATTTTGGGATCACTTTGGTGGTTTCCCCTTTTTCTCTTTCTAAATGATTGATTATGCATATTCCATGGCCAAATTTGGAAACCTAACACACCCACGAGCATACAAACCAAATTCATGCTAATAGGTGACAATAGGTGACATTGTCCTCATGCACTATGGATCTAGGCACCAATTTCCTATTGAAAATAATGGGAAGTATCTAGTGAGAGGGGAGGGGTGAATCAGTACCTCTAAAACTTTTATCTCTTTTATCCTTTAACCTTCTTGTAATCAATTGTATTGCCAACTATCTATTCTATACTATATGTGTGTAAGTTATATTAACACATATAAGCATGTAAACATTCATAGAAGCATTCATGAAATGTAATGGCACATAACACAAGATATGGTAACGCAAAAAACCCCTGTTAGAAGGTAAAAAATGTGTTTGGGATGGCACCCACAAAAACTTCACTATTTGCAGATTGGAAGGGGTCGGTTAAGGCTTACAAATTGATCACTTATAATGATCTACCCAGTTAGGAGTATTATGTGGAGACTAGTTAAGGTCTACTCTGTTAAGATATTTTGTAACATTGTTTAGTGTGTACTCAGTTAAGATATTTATAAAGGATTGTTAAATCCACATTTCTTGAAAGAATTTCTTCTATTTGCTACACTTGTTAGAATGTATACAAAAGTACTCATTAACCTAAGTGTATGAAATATTCAATTGTTGATTATAGATCCATTAAAATAACATGTGCAAAGTATCACCTAATGTGATTGATTAATACCTCTGTTGCCGGGTAGCTTTGAATCTGGTTCTTGATAACCTAATTCATCTTTTGTTTTGTCTTTCTTGAAACTCTTAGTCTAATCCATAGATGTGCTCCTTAAATACTTTCATCATCACATCCTTGTTGAAATGAATGATTACACATCTATTTATACAATATATTGACCTAATTCAGTTTCACGTATTACAAAGATAACTCTATGATTGAAGGTTTACAACTTGACCTTGATCTCCTAGTTTGCATGTTTTTAATCAGTTAGATTGATTAAAACAATTACAATTATCTTTCTTGTCCCTCAAGAAATGGTTTTAAATCAAATAAAAAATATAAATATAAAACATAAGTGTTTTATCTGATGTGGAAGTCAGATTCACATTTCTCGAGATATAACTAACTTTCGGTGTCTGATGCTCGAGTTGCTCTGAAAGTCTTTTGGTGTTCCTTCTGTGAACTGTCTGTCAAGTTCCCTTATTCGGTCAGGTTCCTCTAATTTTTGATCTCTCGATTTATAGTGTAATCTTCTCATCGGGTTACTCTTGCATTTTTTGTTTACACTGTCGGTGTTCCTTCTCTATCAGGTTTCTCTATACTTAGTACTTTCAGTCTGAACTAAAACCTATCTTTCAGTGTAGTGTAACCAACAGTTCAAAAAGTGTTTTCCCTTTGCATACTAATGGAAAAAATAATGTCTTCATGTCCAACCATTTTGGGCTCAAATCTAAACCATTAATGGTCATAAGTTTTTTCAGTAGAAAAATATTTCTCATGTGTAGATTCTAGATCTATCAAAAAAGGGATTGCAAATTCACAAAGAGAAGACTATGACAAAATATGCAAACTTTGAAGAGAAAAAAAACTTAGTCACCATTGATCTACTCTAGTGATTGACTTTTTTTTCCATAATTTTGGAAGAATGATTTGTAGGACATCCTAATTTGGAACCTTATCATGAAATCTGCATCAAACACCTTCAGGTCAGTAGTGCCTATTGACATAGACAAACATTTTTGGTCTCAAATTGCAAACATAGGTTCCTTCTGAATCTCATTTCCATGCTTATCTTCAAAATTTACATCTTTGGTCAGTAACTTATTATTTATGTTAATTTGCTTGAATTTCTAGCATTGTCCCTAGTTCTTACATTATTTATGGTCATAATCATAATCAATCATATCAAACCTTCAAAAAAAATCCATTTAAGAAGGCCCAAGTTGATTGTAATTGTGAATTTCCTGTGCATGATATTCCAAAGTTCCATAGAAACCAAAGTTCTGTATTATTTCTTGTAAAATTCTCATAGGCATGTGTAGGGGACTTGGTGAAGGTTCTAAAACCATAGGGAACACCCTCGTTTAGGCTTTGCAGGATAAATGAAAGTGACTATTCTGAATGGTGACTTTGAGTTGGGTAACTTTCCTAGCCTGAGATCTCATTCCATGGTCTAGAACAAACATACTGAGCATGTATAAGACCTACTTCTTGCATTATTTATGGTCATAATCATAATCAATCATATCAAGCCTTCAAAAATAATCCATTTAAGAAGGCCCTAGTTGACTATAATTTTGAATTTCCTATGCATGAATTTATGATTGTAACAGTGCTTTTTTCTTAAAAGGTGGAATGTCCAAGATAAAAAGTTAAAGGATGATCTCATAGAGAGTATGAAAAAGTTATTTGGACCTCATGCATTTGAGAAAAATAGGCTCCTTGAGAAATCCGGGTTATGTTTGAAGTATATTAGGAACCAGTATAGGAGTACATTAACAAACAACCCGAAGTACGAGCGTCCCCCCTGCATTCTTGATTTAGAGTGGCAAAATCTTATTTTGGATGAAAAAAAAAGAAGCAAAAGAAAAAAAAGGAAATACACCACTAGACAACAAAAGAATGTATGTGATACTGTTGAGAATGTAATTATGTACTAAATACTCTTTATATTTATATGAACTAACATATTTCAAACTTTTCATAGATTTCTTGACACATCAAAGGCAACAAAGGAAAGACTAGAAAAGCATGGGGAACACAAGCTCGACTCTGGTGGTTATTCGAAACTTGATGCACGAGTTGTAAGTCTTAGTAAATGAAAAAACATATGTAAATATTTATAATTTGTAATCAATTTTGTTTTGATGTAACAATGAAATAAAAAATCACAATACCAAGAAAAAATATAGGGCGTGGAGTTCAATAGAAGTCTTTGAGAAGAGTACAAGAGAATTGGCTACCAACAAGGCTATAGAGTCATGGTTGAACAAATATGAGAAATGAGTACACAAGGTTCTACTAATGGATCCATCATGGTAAGTAAGATAAATGATGATTTTTTCAAATTGGATAATTTACCAATTAGTTTATTTTAGGTTAAGTTCCAACATAAAGTGAGTATATTTATTTTAAGTAAACAAACAATGATAACAATGCATATGAAATTGGAATGCAGCTTGCCAATTCTGGTACACCACTTGGGCATGATGAAGCTGGTTTGGGTGCACATCACACTGATGTAGGTATACATTTTCTTTTCAAATTTTTATATGTAATTATTAATACAAGTAAACATCTTAAATTGATTGGTGTAGCAATACAAATTTAATTGCAATAGGTGTTTGGAATAATGTAAT
Source organism: Thuja plicata (assembly GCA_018584345.1). NCBI lineage: Eukaryota > Viridiplantae > Streptophyta > Pinopsida > Cupressales > Cupressaceae > Thuja > Thuja plicata. The sequence goes on along the minus strand of MU224334.1, from coordinate 3,611,033 downwards.
ATTTTGTATAGCAGCTGCAGAGGATGTAGAGGCTAGTGTTCATGAGCACGTTGAGGTTTAGACCAGAAAAAATGAACTGGAAGTTGATGATGTGACTAGATCAGGTAAAGATAGCCATGGTTATGTTCTTTAAAGTACTAAAATACTTGTAACAAATTATAATAAAATGTTTTTAATTTAACCCTTTTATTTTTTATTGCAGAGGACCCCCTTTGCATCAACAGAGAAATAGGCATGCATTAAGATATGATGAGAGGGGAGATAATCACGATGACACCGATGTTCCTCTTCAAGATTTCTTTAAATCAAGAAATTTAAAGAAAAAAAATAAATGATTGTCATCTATGCATCTTAATTGATAATGACTGATTTTTATGTAACATCTTTAATTATTTTTTATTGAATGTTCATAACTTATATAATGTGTTAAGATTATGTTTCTTTTACTTCTACAATAGATGCTTGAAGATTGTTCCGGTTAGGACAATTTTATGCTTTGTGACCAAACTCGTCACATCTATAGCATTGTACCTTAGAGAATATTTCTTTTGGAATTTATTATTTTGATAGTCTCTCCCTCTCCATCCATTATTGTGAGAGTTTCCTTCTTGATTGTTTTGATAATCTCTTCCTCTTGATGTTTAACTATGATGCCTCTACGATTTACATAGGCAAGGCCATCACTGATGAGCCCCCGAGGCATTAGGTCAAGCCCTTAGTTCTTGTATTTTTGTGTCACCCATGAAATTTCCACTTCTTCCTAATTTTGTATATACTTTTCCCCTCTTTTATATTCCATTTGCATCTACATTCTGAATTATCTAGCTAAGTTAATAATATAGATAATCTTTATCCTCGTGAATCTCAATTTCGAGGGATCTTATGTTGTGCATCAAGTTGTGTAGAGATCTATGTAGGTGTAAGAATTGATGGGGCAAGATTATTACAATATAGAAATGAGGAATAGAAGATCAAGTATGCGACAAATTTTTATAATTATTATTTGAATATTAAGGCAAGCTATTGTTTAAACTTATTCCATTTCCTTCTTGTATTATAGACAAACATTATAACAAGTAGGAACTTAAATTATTGGTTTAGTTAAAATGGTATTTTATTTATATATATATATATATATATATATATATATATATATATATAGTTAAGTTTTGTGTACGATAAGTATGATGTGTAATGTCCAATCTTGTATCTTAAATGTGGGCATTGCAGTTACAAAACTCACTGACCTTTACAATTTTTGATGATTCTCTTTGTATTGATAGTGACCATTTTTCATATATTATGCTATCCATATCAATGCAGTGGTCTTCTCTCTTCATAATGTTATGATTTCTCCTAGTTGCATCATTAAGCTTAACACTACTTGAACCTCATTACTACTTTAAATCCTTATGATCTCCATGTTTTCATGACAAAACATGGTGAAATGTTCAAACACCATGGTGACTGTTATGCATATTGGATCATGGCATATTCATTGTTCTTGCATTTTCATTTACCTTTGTTTCATTAGTCTTTCATTTCATGGTGGAACACTGTTATAACATCATTTGAATAATTGTTTTGTCTTTACAATGCTATGACCTACAAATGTTCTTTGATTTTGATGCCTTTCGAGATGTTTCTTAGCTTTGAAAAATTGTTATTTAGATTCTATGCATTGAGATGTTTGCCCTTATTGTATTGACTGCATTTTTCTATAACAACAACCTTGGTATTGACTACTCCATCTCTATCATTTGACAACATCTCTGTCATTTGACAACATTCTTAGCATTTTCCTTCATCTCATTTCACTTTGATTGTCCTTTGTTTGTCATTTGTATGATAATGTTGATCATCTGAGAACCTTTTTAACCATGATATGGTGACTACATCACCTATGTCATCATAGTCCCATTGTGGAAATAAATGTTTGTAATAGTGAATCATGATGATTCATTGTTATGAAGGCTATGTCTCCCTGATTGGACTATAATGACATGTTTGATGTAGGGATTGTACACCTTGTCATGATAAACAATGTTCCAATAACAACATACTAGGCTCAACCATTGTTGGAGACCATTCTATCCCACATGTTGCAATGCTTATGATATCAATTTAAGATATTCAATAATGAATAATGATACCTAAACATACACATTGAACAAACTATATCTTTTTCTATAAAAATGCATGATGACCTTCATGTTTTCCTTTAACTATTTTGAGTTCATCACACACATTTACTTAGGAAAACCTCTTGACTTCTAAACTAAATCTTCTTTTAACAAGTAAATTTTTCCCTACTATCTTTGGACTATCACTTTGATGTCTTTTAGCAACACTATCATGACCATGCTCTCTATACAGTGTCATTGAATGTTACTCTCATGACATACACTCTTCATTACTGCTCACATTTTGGATATAATTCATGATCTTTGGCTTTAAATATGACTAGAGGATGTTTCCTATTTTTTCTAAATTCATAGCATTGGCATAGAATTGAACTTAGTATTCATGTAAATGATGGACCTGCCTATTTAAAATTCAGATATACTTCAGTCTTGCTGACCATGTCCATCATTTCATATGATAAATTCACTTCTTTTTCCTCTTTTGAAAGCACTGTATTTGTATTATTTTCTATGAAATCATGAGATTTTCCATGACATCATTTGGAAATATATGACAATATTTAAAATCAGTACCTTCATCATCGTAATAGTGTTGCTCATTGTCTTTCTTTACAACTGTATTGTTTACACCTCATTGTCCTTGCCATTGTAAAAAAAACATTGGATAGTGCCCAACATAAATGAAATTGATAATAAGGCATGAAGAACCACAATAATTTTAGAAGCATTAAAACCCAAAGTATGCCAAGATTTTGAAAGAAAAACCATGGCTCATGTCAAATATACAGAATATCTATAATAAAAAATAGGTTGAATTTTTTACCAATCTACAAACAAGTCACGACATGTGACAATTCCAAACTCATTCACTAAGGGTTTCTTATACCAAACCATAGGCTCAAAGTCCAAAAATGATACATATCTTTAAAAATACAAAGGCTGTGGTTCAGGGATAGAGATAAAATATGCATAGAAGAAACCCTTTTTCCTTTCTGTATGATGACGCACATTGTAAAAAAGAAACAAATTTGTAAAAAAATATATGTGGGTTTGAACATTAAGGTCACAAAAAAATCACAGTCGACACGAAACTATGCAAAGATTTCATTTCATGACAGAAAGAAGATGTTTTCTGCATAAAAAAGGACGTACTTATGAATTCTCGATATGTGTTGTATGTAACACTTTTCACAGCTTCATGAAATTTGTCTTCCAAGGAATGGGGTTGGATTCCACGCACAGAGCTACCTCCTTTGGGGCACTGATTCCGCGTGATAAAATAAAAATGAATTTGATCATCTGTGTTTTTTGCTCATGAAGCATTGGTTCACCTTAAAGATGCAGAACGTTCCAGCAATGAATAAGTACCTGAGACCTTTTGTATCTTTAAGGGAACCATTTCTTTGTCGATACCAAGCAAAAATGCAGTGCTCTGATTTCAATAGATGATGATTTTGATGAAAAAGATTTGAAAATTTTCATTTGATGATGAGTATGAAGAAGAAGATTTGAAAATGTTCATTTGATGATGATTATGAACAAGATTTGAAAATGTTGCACCAATTTAAATTGGGTCAATAATCATTTTCAAATCTTCTTCATCAATCACCATAAACCCTTTTCCAAGAGCAGCACCTTTCTCTATATGAATCTTGGTTTACATTTCCCTGTAATCCTTATGTAAAATGTTTCCATGAAGTACATCTGGGGTATAATGCATTCAAGCAAAAGGCCCTGGAGGTTGCTAACTCTTTTGTACTAGAAAACACCTTTTTCTTGGTAACAATCCTAAGCAGTTCCACATAGACACGACATGATCATTAGAAAACTTTTAATCTCACAACAGCTGAGAAACATAAATGCACACATCATGATCATAATTCTTTGGAGACACAACTTAAATGAGTGGTATACCCAGACGGTGCAATGCAACCACTAATCATGTTGTTTGAAGTTGACACTGTAGGATCCAAAAACCATCCTTATCTATGGTTTTTGGACCCTACAGTGTCAACTTAGAACTGGAGGAGTAGTGTTTGTGTTACATCATATGGGCATACCACTCAATTATGTTGTGTCTTCAAAGAATTGTGACCATGATGCCTGCATTTATGTTTCTCAGCTGTTGTGTCCTAGGACCCCTTATTACTTCTTATGACCCTTAAGGACCCCTAAGAATACATCTTAGAGGTCTTAAAGTTTCATAAGGGGTCATAAGATGCTCCTAGGAGGGGCCAGATGAGCTTCCACCTTCACGTGGCTGGCCCTGTTAAGTAGAGAATGTTAACCTATTCTCAAAACAAAGACAAGCTCAATATTTCAAGTATTTCAGTGATTATTCTTGATGATCGACAGGTATAAGTGTTCCAGGCCTTACCCAATATCTAGGACTAAAGATTATAGAGCTCAAGAGACCATAATATTTGGTCTCCATCTTTGGTCCATACGATTGAGAAATTTTTTTACCTTTCATTAGCTCATCAAGTGCAGTGATCTGAAAGAGTTTAATAGATAATATTTTAATGTATAATGTACATTATTTTAGTTTGGCGCTACACAAATTTATCTATTTCCCACACTTGTCAACTGTGGAGATAGCAATAAATAAGCATCCTGCTCATGTCTTGAGCAATGCAAGCCACATGAGATGCTTCATTATCACTATCATCATAGTCAATAAGTGCACGAAGTAGATAAATTCATGTACCATCAACTTAAATAATATACGTTATCATGAAAATGTTCTATTAAATTCTTTTAAATCCTCATATTTGATGAGCTAATGAAAAGTAAACCATTTGGTTAGTAATATGGACCAAAGGAGACCAGCTATAATGGTCTATTGAGATTTTTTATCTCTAGCGCACTTCCCCATTTCTATTTAAATGCATCTGATAACTATTTCGATGGAGACACCATACTAACAATGGTGACGCCGTCAAAACTATCTCTGGACCATCGTCAATATATCTAAATTTCTAACACCCATGTTTGAAGGTGATGCGATACTAATAATGGGCATGCTGTCAGAAATGTCTCTAGACAACCATTGGGGAATCTCCATTTTTGATGCCATTGTCTGACGGAGATGCTATAGTAACAACAGGACCACCGTCGAAAATGTCACTGGATAACTGTCGGAAGGCTAAACATCTGACAGGTGTAGTGTTAGACATTTTCATATAAATTGTGTTTTTTTGTGCTGATTTCCAATGGTTAGGGAGGTTGAAATAGATATGGTTACCATCTCCATAGAAATTTGTGACGAAATAACTCTTACAATGGTGTATGTCAGATAACCGAAAGATAGGCATTGAATATTCAACAGATAGCCGTTGTAATGTGGCCTTAAATGTACTAGTGTGTGGGATATGTGGTCTTGATTTTGTGCCTGATTAGAGGGAAGAGGGCATCCTCTTCTCAGTAGGAGGACACCCAAGGCATCCTCTTCCTCGATGTTTGGACCCAAATTTGAATCAGGGACCCGTCTTGTGGTTTTAGCAGGATTTCAAATTTTATGTTGGCCTCCTTTGAATTTTGACCTCTGAAATGTTGTGAGGGGTATAAAAGTGACCTATCTCTCCTCATTTTGGATATAAGGCAACTTGGATTTCAAGATCTCTTCTACAATTTCACATCTAAGCACTCTCAATAAAGGTTTCAAGCATTCTAAGGTGTTTCCAAGACAATGAAGAAGATCTTAGTGAAAGCATCCATCCACATTCATTCAAGTCTTCAAGTCTTTCTTATTCTCAATCAAGAAAACATTGTGGAAAACTACAACATCCATCACACAAGGTTTTGTCTTGTATGATTTTCTTTTGGTTTTTTGGTGTGAAGTCAAAGTTATTGCATCAACATACTTGATTACATTCAAACAAGCATTTATATTGCCAAGGTATGATATACTACATTTTTGAAATCTTGCCTTTTCTCTATGGCAACATGCTTTCATTTATATTATTCCATTTCAAGTTTGATTCTAAACATGGGTTTGACCAAGGTAAAACCCTCTACACAAACCTTTTCCCCATTTTTCTATGTCCAGGTATAGGTGGTGAACCTACTATTGCAAATATAGAAAGTATAGGACGTGACAGGTACTCTAGAATTTAGATCATTAGAAAGTAATGGCAACAAGATGGATTGGGTGACCACTTCCCTCCAAATCATCTGCAAACTAAAACCATAGGTTAGTATTGTCATTTGGTTGTTTTTTTAGGTACTTATAGGTTATTGTTTGATTTTTTGTTAGTTTTTGTAATCCAAAACTTGTCAATTTTGCATATTTTGTCTTTTTCATTGCATCATTCAATCACATTCCCCTAAATCCAACTCATTCCAATCAACCACAATGAAGGATCAGTGCACCAGCCAAAGATGAAGTCCTACTAGGGCCTAGTGGGTCATTTTCCTTCCTGTGTGCAATAGAAGATAGGATCAATCCCCCTTGCATCCTATCTCTTTACTGTAAAAGAATATATACCTATATATTTTGAAGTGTACCTCAAATATTTTGAGCAACTTAAAACCTGAGGTTATAAAATAGAGTTTGTGGATTCATTTATTACTATCATATACTTAAACAAATGATCTCTATTGTGCATTTTAGAACACATTTCTACTACCAAATCTCTATAAATTCCCCCATCAATTTGGATATTTGTTACAAGGTAGCGCCAATATACCCTTTACTAAAAAAAATTAATCCATTTTACATTTTCTTGCTAGTTCAAAATTATTTTACCTGCTAACTAGTAAAAGTAAAAATTTCACTAAGTATAAAATTTACCCTAACATGAATTGTAGGGTGAACCCACAATAGTGGGTAACACTTTTTCAGAGGAAGATTTTCCTCACAAAATCTATGCAGGGAGCGCATGTAGGCAGGTACTTTTGATAGAAAGTACCTACAAGTTTTGATCGGAACTTGTTTAGTTTCGATCGAAACTAGCAAATTAAGATAGTTTTGATAGAAATTAGGTTTCTATCAAAACCTAGAAACATGTGCCATGTGGCACACGTTCTTAGGTTTCTATAGAAACCTAATTTCTATCGAAACTAGCTAACTATGTATTTGATGAGGCTTTTAACCCCACCAAAACCCTCACTTTCGTAGGCTGAGTGAGGGTTTCGATCAAAGCTTTTGTGGGGCATCCGACTTTTGAACATTGCTATCACAAGTATTTTATTGTTTATTCTCTCTTATTTTGTATTATTTAATATATTTTAATATGTATATTTGTATATATACATATATATATATATATGTGTGTGTATATACATGTATATTTGTATATATATGTATATATACATGTGTGTGTATATATGTATACATGTATATATGTATGTATACATGTATATATACATGTATATTTGTATATATATATATATATATATGTATGTATATATACATGTGTTTATATATATATGTATACATGTATATATACATGTATACATGTATATATATAGGTATACATGTATATATAGGTATACATGTATATTTGTATATATATACATGTATATACTTCTATTATTTTACATTATCTATTGTTTGTACAATATATATTCATGTACATATATACATATAAATATTCTATATATATGTATATGTCATGCATGTATATATGCATATGTACATATATACATGTATGCATGTATATATGTATATATAAATATACATGTATATGTGTATATGTATGTATGTATATGTACATGTGTATATGTATGGGTATACATATGTATACATATAACATGTATGTATGTACACATGTGTGTATGTGTATGTATGTATACATATACATGTGTATGTATGTATGTATGTATGTATGTATATACATGTATGTTGTAGTTCGTAAACGTGCAATTCACAAACTTGCATGAAACATTAGTTTAACATACTTTTAAATCAAACTTTTGAAGATCTAACTAGGTTAATCAACATTGAGAGTGAAAGAAAATTGAAAGAGTCTCATGTATCTCTATTTAGAAGGACTAAACAAATGCTCTCAGCTGCAAAGCATCCTAAAGTGACAACCCCTAGAATGAGAATTGTGCTAATGATGATGAAAATATGGATCTAAGATGCAAATTAATATGAAATGACCTATTCTATGCTGAAATCCTATGTAATCATGAATGATTTTTCCATTATAACAAGACTCCTCAAGAATGCTTCAATGCTAAATGCTAAATGCCTAATTCAAGATGCAATTTGAATGTGAATTCTTACTCTAAATGTCAATTGGTAATTTACACTCACAAAATCATCCTATTTATAGGAATTCCCAAGGGTAGGGGGTGAGTTTGATTAACCAAGGTCAAGGTTGAGTGATGGGATTAAAATAGGGGGACAAGATGAAAAAGGGAGTGGTGAGGATAACAAAGCCAAAAATGAGTGGCTAAGATAGAAAAGCCTTGGAGTGATCCATGTTCTCTTCATCCCTTATTCTGATTATCTCTTTGATTCTTTGTCCCCTTTGTTGAAATTAATTAGGATTTAATTAAATCAATCAATTAATTAAATTAGCCATGTAAGGGGTTTTAATGGGTTGCATTTGATTTATTTAATTTAAACTATATAACTAATTGATTTAATCAATTACATAGTTTAATTAATCCCCTTTTGGCTTAGATTTAATTAATTAAATGGCTTTGTTATTTAATCCATAATGTTGACTTGATTTTACCCCTTTTGACTTTGGTTGACCATGTTGATTTTTGTTAACCAAATTAGGGTGTCTACAAATGCCCCTCTTTGAATCAATGTGCAAAGCACACTGGTTCAAATAATACCTAATGTTTGATCTGATGCTAATACTGATGTCCGATCTGATGTTGATACTGATGATGATGTTCTGATTTGATGTTGATATTAATGATGATGCTCCAATCTGATGTTGATACTGATGTTGATGCTCCGATGTGAATCCTTGATATGATGATGTCGATATGATGCCAAAAATGATGTTGATATGTTGCTGATATGATCCTGATGTTGTTTTGTTGATAATGTGATACCTCTGTTGTGAAAATTGTTCCATTTTGATGCCCTAGTTTAAAAAAAGAATTTTGACGTCTGATGTCCCCAATTTCAAAAAGTGCCCAGATTCGCCAAACTATGTGTATGCACCCTAAAATGGTTGCCTAGACTATGGGCCCCATTTATCATTTTATCAATTTATCAAATTCCTGAATCAATTATTTGCAACATTTTCAATTCAAATCAATTTCCTTGATCAAATGTAATTAATTCAATTATTCCAATATTTCCTAAGGTTTGATCATTTTTATTTAATTAAAAGATTTAATCTCCTTTTTAATTAAATGAAATTCATCTTATTTAATTAAATTAAATTTCTCCCTTTTAATTAAATAAAATTAATCTTATTTAATTAAATTAAATTCCTCCCTTTTAATTAAATAAAATACTTCTAATTTATTTAATTAAAAGAAAACTCCTCTTTTAATTAAATAAATAAAAATCCCCACTTAAAGCACTTTATTTGATGAAAAAGGAAATAAATTAAATAAAAATCCCTTTTTCTTCACATCTTCCTAAGTGGTGGGCTTTTTGCCTCTTAATCATAGCCTTTGATTTTTGCCTCTTAATCTCAACCGTTCACTTTTCTTTATAAGGAAACCTCTCCTCATTCTTAAAAAAATAGAATTGTTAGGTATTGTTATGCTGCAGGTTTGGAGAGCAATTTTGGAGGAGAATTTGAGCACTCAAGCTTGGATATTGCAATTTCTCTCTTCTTGTCTTCTTCTTGCATCCATGGCTATTCATGTAGATTAGATTCATGTTTCCCTTCATAGATTAATCTTGCATTTGCATTTCCTTTCATAGAATAAATCTTGCATTGTTATCATTTAGATTAATTTCCTTTTATGCATTGTTATCATATAGAATAGATTTCATTTTCATGCATTTAATCTCTCATTTCATGGTGTACTTGCATAGGAACAACTAGGTCAATCCGAGGGCCTCCATTACAAACCTTTGCACTCCATGACTAGAGACCTATGAGTCGATATTTGAGGCCTCATTCTTGAGAAACCTTGAATGGAATGACCCATAGAAGTGTGACACGTTTTCATCACACATTTTTGCTGCCCACTGTGGGGCAGAAGATTCATTTTCTGTCACATAGCTATTTTTCATAATTTATTTTTGGATTTCTATATTTTTCGTCTTTTCCGTACTTTCTATTTTTTTTCTGCAGGGAAATTTTGTGCGAGATTTTGCAGGTCTGCATGCGAGATTTTGCTGGATTTTGTGTTTCCTCACACGGCTCTATGCGAATCCTTGTGCGGCTCTATGCAGATCCTTGTGCGTCATTCGGCGCTAGGCTGTGGATCTGATCTGTTACTATTTTTCTGCTGTCTATGCACTTCTTTGCGCGGGCCTGTGCACTTCTTCACGCGGCACTGTGTGAATCCTCGCGCGAGATTCCACACCAGAGATTTGTTTTTAATTTCTATATTTTTATATCTTTGTTTTTCTTGCTAACCACTAATGTTTACTGTTTCTAGTGGTTTGTGATTTGTTGTTGTTGTTGTTGTTGATTTGGACTTGCTTGGATAAACAACAAAACGATTCACGTTGCATTGGATTTGAGGTATTTTGTTGCATCTCTATAACATTTGGATTTTGGAAATAAAATGAACATCTCATGTGTTTATCTTGAGTGTTTTCTTTCTTTCATAGATCATATTTCCAATTGGTTCTCTAAAAATGGACCTAGATTTTCTTTCTTGCATACATGTTTCACATAGTAATTAGGCCCTATGAACACTATTTGTGGCGATCTTGAGAGAGTGGGCTTCATTCGCTTGTCTTACATGCGAAGCTCTTCTTAACGATAGATCCCCTTGTAGGTAGGGAAGGATTTGTTTTTATCTCATTGGTCGACTTGGTTTGGGCTTCAACTTTTGGCGATACTTTCTCTCTTTGGATAGATTGGTGTCATTTGTTATTGTGTGAACCTTGAATGAGGTGATTTCAAATTAGTGGGTCAATTAATCTTGTTTGCTATGTTTTGGTGAGGTGAAGAGGCTAGAGGATTATGCTCTTTTCCCTTTTGGGAGAATCAAAAACTTGGAACCCTTGAATCCCAAGTCCCCATGTGGTCCATATTGTGAGTCTTCCTTGTTAGAGAGGGTTAATTGTAGTGGACACTCCCTTTATTGGGTAAACCATGTAGACGGAACCTCAAGTGGTAATAGCCATTTTTCCATGGTAGAAAAAACCGCTATATAAATGTCCTTGTGGAATAAATCTACATGAGTGTAGTTTCTTGTGGGTTGTCAAGCAGCTCCTGATTGATTAAATTCTTGAACTGTGTCAAAACCTCGGTGCGCTGGGATTGGATTTCACCCACTTGAGATTGTAAAAGTTACAGATTCAAGCCATTACTAAGAACCATAGTGCGACCAACTTTTTATTCTCTAGGAATATGTGTGTAATTGGAAAACATTTTGAGAACATACACAAGTAGCATTCTTATGGAGTAGAAATACTATGACACTATCTATGTTCATGTGCAAGGTTGCTTTGTCCCTTGCTCATTGTTTGAAGACATTGATTGTTGTATTGCATGCCTGATTCATGATAAAATCTATTAATGTACCTAGTTGGTTATTTAAAACAATCAAAAACTGAGTTTTGTGTCCTTTCCTCGTGCGAGAAAACTGTTTCTTCATGTTGTTCGTTGCATTTTGTCACACGACTATCTGAGAATCCTCATGTATCTTGCCAATTTTCAATTATTGTGTCACACCATTCTAGTATTTCTTCATGCTCCTGTGAAAATCCTCACACAAGAAAGCGTTTTGTCGCACGAAACTGTCTGCCAGTGAGCTGTTTGCTGTCATTTTTGAGCCTGTTTAACTTGTTGTCCTATCATTTTCAATTTTCTGGGTTGATCTAGGTTAGATTGGATTACTTACCTCATTGTTAGAAGCTTGTTTTCTCTTATTATTCTTGCATTTTGACCTCTTGAGTTAGCAATCTTTGATTTCACAAGTGACCTTGCTTGGAAGATGGTGAGCTAGAAACTGTCCTTTTTGAAAAGATAAACCTTTAGATTCTTTGATAATGCACTTGGAGAGTTTTGGTAGTCTCTTGTCCATCCACTTTCATACAAATTCAATCTCAATTAATATAATTTGGGTAAGACCATCCTCCTGATCCATATGCGCTAGGGTATTCACCCAAATTTATTGGGCACCTCTGTGGTAGTTTTGGCTTACGCCTCTTTGCAAATTTTCTATCTCATCACCTCTTTTTTTGGAAGAGTAAATGTTGTTTCTATCCTAGTTTGGTACCAATGTTTCTTAGGGTAATCCTATCAGATAGCACATTTTCTTTCATGTCATTTACAACAAGATATCAAGTAAATCAAGGAAAATGACCTCAAGTGGTTTTTAACCAATTACCTTTAGTACAAACTCACCAAAGAAATAAGGGAAAGGAACCCATATTTGATCAATCGCCTAGGAATACTTTGGAAGTGTGGTTTGATTCCAAGAATCATCTTAGTGAGTTGGGTATCCCCTTAGCATCTTCTCACTCTTCTATGGATATGAGTTACACAATGACTCGGAGGGAAAAGGAATCTAGGGATAAATGTTATGATGATATGTTTGCAAAGAGTAGAGATGCTATTTCATTTAGTGGTTCCTCTCATAATAGTAGACCAGCCTCACCCCTTATTTCAACAAGATATTTAGATGCACACCAAAGGGCTCAGAGAGAGAGAGAGAGGTAAGAGACATGCTTATGATGATGAGTTATCACAACATGAGATCCAAGGAGATGAACTTTATGATACTCATGTCAATACAAATTATACCAACAACTTGTTTTGAAATTAAAGACCAAGCTCACCTCTTAAAACATCTACCAATTACATGAGTGACAGACTTAAGAGGATTGAGCGTGAAAAGAAGGCATTCCAACATGAACAAGTTCATAAGGAAGAAAAAATTAGATGCCTAGAGATGGAGAAACAAACTTTGATAGAAATGGAAAGGAAAGCCTTTCAAGAGGAGCGAGATAGGCTCTTGTCTCGACAACTCAATGATCCATTCAACAATATGCATGTTAGTGGTGGAAACAGTTCTCCTCCATCCACTCCTCCTAGCACTCCATGAAGTAGGAGACATTCAAGATCATCATCACGAGCTCCTAGCCCTAGAGGAAGAAGAGTTTCTAGACATGATCATCATAGGAAGACAAACCCCTCCTAGGAACTCAAGGCCGTCTTTACAACATGCTCATTATGGTTCACAATATGGAGGTAGTAGCTCGAGCTTTTATCGCACCTTCCAAGATTTCATGCAAATGCAACAAGAGCCACTTTTTCAACAGTATGTGGAGAAATATGTGGAGCAAAACAAGGATAAGTTCCTAGAGAGTCTAATCAACAAGGGTGCCAGGGTCCCTTACAACTTGGATGTGGATAAAAAGATTAAGAAGAAAGGTCCATCCCAAGAGGAGAAGCTCAATGAAATGCAAAGAACAATGGACAAGACGTTCGCACCTAAGAATTCTTTATCATTGGACTCAATTTTTCCTAATCCTTTTGATAAGAGTATTGACATGAAAGAATTTCCTAGAAAGGTTGAAATTCCTCAATATGACAAATATGATGGGAGTGGAGTGATGACATGTAACTGATTGAATGTTTGATAATGTTAAGTTGAAGATGATGCAAGACATTAAATTAGTTAATGGTTTGTATTGTTATTGATGTCAACTTGATATCATCTATATGGTCATATACATAATGCTAAAGACTTTAGAGAATCAATGGAATAAAGGTTATGCTTTCAGCAATGCATAAAAGTCAAGTATTCACCAAGTGACAGACTACACCGGCGGAGTGCACACCATCAGTAAAGACAGAGATAAAGTCACAGTGGTGCCCGACGAAGAAGAATCAAAGGATGCCCGACAAGCCAAAAATAGTGTTTCTCGATGAGCAAGATCCAATGATGCCCGACAGACAGAGATCCCGAAGCTAACTGAAGTGACACCAATGGAACTGGCAGTTGTCACTGGCGATGAACTGCAGAGTTGACCGACAGAACAGAGAGATCCGAAAATGATAAAATATCTAGCTGGTAGAGATAAAGGATAGACTTAAATGGTTGTTTGATTTTTTTTACTCAACCACAGTTAAGTAAGTGATTTATACAGTTGGCAAGAAGATAACTATGAGATAAATCAGGAGTTAAAGCCGTAAATCTATTTGGCTGGATTGTTTTTCACGCCAAGAATCAAGAACCAAGAATTAAGGAATATCATGTCTATTTAAGAGACAAGTATAATTCATTCCCGGATGCAATCAATCAAATACACGGGGGAGTGAACTGATAGAAGATGCTAAAGAGAAACTGATGAAGAATTAACTTCATGCAGTCCTAATCAATCAAGCTAAGGGAGAGCTAAAGAATTCTACAGACACCGATGAACAGAAAAGCATAGCATCATAGAGAAGAAAGAGTTAAGTAAAAAGGAATAGAATTTATACATTGATCAGAAAGATATTGTAAGTAAATAGATCTAAAAATCTGCAATTCAGTTGCATTATAAATAGATCATTTTGTTTCAGTTTAACCATTGAAGCATTAAGTCTCTTAACAGAGCAGGCCTTCACAGTATTTTGTAATTGAGGTATATCCTTATAGATTACCAAGAGGTTGACTCATGATAGTAGCATCAGTCTTACCTAAAGCCTATTGACAGTCTAAGAAGGAGGTTGATTCAAGGATGGTAGTAAGATTTGCATAAAGCCTATTGACAGTCATGAGACTGATTCAAGGA
>MU224334.1:3573126-3586373 GCA_018584345.1 Thuja plicata | reverse complement strand
GAGAATGTATCCATATTATCATCAGAAACTATTCATTATCAGATTACTCCAAACAGGGAGAGATCATATCCAAAGGGAGAGAATTTTTGTATCAATGTTGCAAACAAAAGAGAAAGACATCAAAGAATCAGAACAGTCAAAGAGGACACAACACATCAGAAGAAGAAAAATAAAGCTACAAGAATCAAATCTGAGCTAATACAGAGCTCACCGGGAGTCAGACATTTTATCGGTTATCCAAACAAACTGTTTGGTAATTTGATGAATCTCAACAATTTTATTTCATATTGTATTAGCAATAGTATAGTATGATAATATAGTATGTTTCCATCAACGTCAAAGGGAGAGATTGATGACATATAATTGATTAAATGTTTGATAATGTTAAGTTGAAGATGATGCAAGACATTAAATCAGTTAATAGTTTGTATTGTCATTGATTTCAACTTGATATCATCTGTATGGTCATATAAATAATACCAAAGACTTCAGAGAATCAATGAAATAAAGGTTATGCTTTCAGCAATGCATAAAAGTCAAGTATTCACCAAGTGACAGACTACACCGGCGGAGTGCACACCATTGGTAAAGACAGAGATAAAGTCACAGTGGTGCCCGACGAAGCAGACTCAAAGGATGCCCGACGAGCCAAAAATAGTGTTTCCCAATGAGCAAGATCCAATGATGCCTGATGGATGGAGATCCCAAAGCTAACTGAAGTGACACCGATGGAACTGGCAGTTGTCACCGGTGATGAACTGCAGAGTTCACTGACAGAACAGAGAGATCAGAAAATGACAAAATATCTAGCTAGCAGAGCTAAAGGATAGACTTAACTGGTTATTTGATTTGTTTTACTCAAACATAGTTAAGTAAGTGATTTATACAGTTGGTGAAAAGATAACTATGAGATAAATCAAGAGTTAAAATCATAAATCTATTTGGCTAGATTGTTTTTCACGCCAAGAATCAAGAACCAAGAATTAAGGAATATCACGTCTATTTAAGAGACAAGTATAATTCATTCCTGGATGCAAGCAATCAGATACATGGGGGAGTGAATTGATAGAAGATGTTGAAGAGAAACTGATGAAGAATTAACTTCATGCAGTCCTGATCAATCAAGCTAAGGGAGAGCTAAAGAATTCTACAGACACCGACGAACAGAAATGCACAGCATCACAGAGTAGAAAGAGTTAAGTACAAAGGAATAGAATTTATACATTGATCATAAAGATATTGTAAGTAAATAGATCTGAAAATCTGCAATTCAGTTGCATTAGAAACAGGTCATTTTGTTTCAGTTTAACCATTGAAGCATTAAGTCTCTTAACAGAGTAGGACTTAACAGTCTTTTGTAATTGAGGTATATCCTAACAGATTACCAAAAGGTTAACTCATGATAGTAGCATCGGTCTTACCTAAAGCCTATAGATAGTCTAAGGAGGTTGATTCAAGGATGGTAGTAAGATTTGCATAAAGCCTATTGATAGTCATGAGATTGATTCAAGGATGGTAGCGTAGATGCCAAATACTAAGTGACAACCTATGTATAAAAATCCTCTAACAAGGTCGCACTTAACTATGTGTTTGCAACCTTTAACAGGGTCAGCTCCTAATAGGGCTCACTTCAGAAGAGTGAAAATTTGGGGTACCAGTCCCAGTGGTTTTTCCCTTAACATGGTTTCCACGTTAAAATCATTGTGTTATATGTGTATGGTTCATTACTTTATTGTTTTAAATTCTACATATGCATTTATGGATTGACTGGTATACTCTGCATATTTACTGAGTATTGGTAAATACAGTTTACTACTTATCGGTTATCAAGGAGAATAAGGACAGACAAGGTAAACCGATAGACAGTTATTTGTTTCAAGTATTTCAAAGGCATACATCTTGTAGGAATTTAATAATTGTAGAAGTACTAATTGGTGGATTAAAGTTTAAATTGGATAAATTTTTGAGGCCACTGATTCACCCCCCCCCCCCTCTTAGTTATTACTAACAGTGGAGATCCACATGATCATGTGCGNATTCCCCCCCCCCCCCCTCTTAGTTATTACTAACAGTGGAGATCCACATGATCATGTGCGCCAGTTTTATACCACAAGTTTTGAGTTCCATCAAGATGATTCATACCTTATGAGGTTGTTCCCACGAAGTATTAAGGGACAATAAATGAAATGGTTTACTAAGATAACTCCCCCTATTAAGACTTTCAAAGAGCTTGTTCATAGATTTGTTCAACACTTTGCATACAATGTTTCAAGAACTATCACCTTGCTGGACTTATGTAGCTTAAAACAGAATCAAGGAGAATCCTTTGTTACTTTCTTGCAAAGGTGGAGATGAAAATGCTCTTGTTATTCTAGAACTATTCATGACAATGAAAATATTGACATTCTTGTTAGTAATTTGGTCCCCGAAATGCGATATGAAGTTAAGAAAATGGTTTTTGATTCATTTGACACCATGGTTGAGATTGCCTATAGAATCAAGGATGTTTTAAGAGAACAAGGAATTTTGACTAAACATGGAAATAACAACAACAATAGTCAAAACAACAACAACTCTAACAAGGATTAAGGAAAGAACCAATATTGGAATAGAAAAAAACAAGTGGTTAATGATGGATTTGTGGATTCCTCCAAACCTAAAGATCAACATGTGCTCCACTTATCTAGTATTGTTCAAGCTACAAAGCTCAATGTATCCAATCAACAAGAAAGTAAGCCAAGCTACCAAGGTAGGCCTAAAAATGAAAAATGTCAATTTGCAAAACTTGGTGAGTGATATGAGCAAATTTTAAAGAAAATTATTGATAACAATCTGGCACATCCTCAAGATGCTGCACATTTTTGTATACCTGAAGTTAAACCACATTGGTGGAAGGAGAAAGCCTATTGCATATTTCATAATGGTATTGGACATGATGTTGAACATTGCTAGAAACTCAAGCATATCATTCAAGATCTCATTGAGAATGGAAAACTTACAATAGATGGATTGAACACCAACGCCGATCATAAGGAATTCAAGGAACCTTTGCCCAAATATGAAAAGGGGGAACCTCTAAAGTTAAGAATGGAAAAGTTGAGATCAATTATACTTACACAGATGTGGAGAATACTATCAACATGCTTGAATTTGTGGAAGAAAATGTTAACATGATGAGTGGCATAGATCCTTATGGTTATGATTTAGATGAAGACTCTCCTATTTTTGACAAAGAACCTGTTGTGGTGCTAAGGGGTCCCAACTCTAGAAGTTTGTCTCAAGCCCTTAATGTTGTAACCCAAAGTCAAGGTCCCATTGTCATTAGAGGACCCAATTCAAGTCAATCTAGTAAACCTAAGAAAGTGGCATCCAACCCTATCACCTTGAAACCATTTGTTAATCCTAAATCAAGTTATAGTCTTGTGGATCAATTACAAAGAACCCCCACTCAGATTTTGATCTTTGAGCTCTTAGAGTTGTCCCCAAGACATAAACAAATCCTTGAGGATGCTTTGCGCATAGAAAATTTCCCCAACAACTTAGATATTGATCAATTCCAGAATATGGTTAATCACATTGCTACCCCTCATTACTTTACATTTTTAGAAGATGATGATAAAGCTTTGAGCCATCCGCACAATCTTGCCCTTCATATTGAGGTCATGATCCATAAAACCTGTGTTAGGCACGTGTTGATAGATGGGGGTGTTGGGCTTAATATTTTTTCCTTTAGTCTTTTGAAAGAATTGGGTTATTCTGAAGAGGTTATAGATACCAGAAAAAGGATTACTATCAAAGCCTATGGTGAGGCAGAAAGAAGTTCCAAGGGATTGGCTGTCCTTCCTCTTAGGATTCGCCCTGTTCAAAAGGGTATTTTATTTCAAATAGTTGATGTTGGACCCCTTGTGTATAATATCTTACTTGGTAGACCATGAATTCATGATATGCAAGCAGTGTCGTCTACCTATCATCAATGTGTTAAATTCCCCTACAATGGAATAGAGATTTGTATACCTGGGGATAACACTTTATATGTTAATTCAATTTTAGTAGGAACTCATGTTCCCCTTAATAGAGAAGCAAAATATTTTGATGCTACCTTAGCTGAATGCAAAGACAAGCTTAAGTTGATAGACCTTGGCATGGGGGGTATAACCTCAACTCCCTCACAACATTACCAGTTTCACCTTGGTCTTATGGAAAGCCTTCAAAAGAAAAGAAACCTTCCTCTTCAGCTATGACTTTATTTGGAAAATTTATAGAATCATCAGTGCCTATCCAAGATGAGAAAGAAGAAACATTTGTTAGAGACTGGATCTATAGAGAAGAAAAATATATGCACAATGAGAATTTCTCTCCCTCTCCTAAAGCTTACGGAAGAGGGTATACCTTTGTCAAAAAGATGGGCTATCTTGGATATGGCACTCTTAATCACAATTTGGATGCTAGGTCTGAACCTCTTGATCATGCTAAATTTGGATGCAAGTCTAAGAAGCCAGTTGGCCTAGGATTTGAAAATTGCAACAAGTGTACTAATCTTCTCTTTGAAAAGTTGGATAGTGATGATGAACCAAAGTATGTACCTAATTTGACAAATCAGAAAGATATGTGTGAAGATTGGGTCCCTTCCACTGCTCTCCTTTGGGGAGATTTAGATATTTCAGTCACCCATGCATCAGTTGCAACTTTAGAACAAGAATCAGATATAGAAGATCCTTTGGGAGAGCGTCAACAAAAGAATCTTGTTCATTTAATGGAAAGAGAAAGTGCTACTTTTGATGAAACTAGACCTTCTACATCACGATGTCCCAAACCTTCATGGTGTAAGCATCCTAGTCGCATTTTAGATACAAGTTCTAATGAGTATGAATGGGACTCTTTTTCAGAGCCCTCCACAGTTGATAGAGATATTGATGTTATTCACAATTTTAGTTCTCAACTTGAGATAGCCAATGAGTCATGTGTGGGATTAGAGGTTTTGAACCCACATGTTGCCTTAGTGGATGACTCTTTTCTTGTTAGGATGAATCCTAATTTGGGTAGCTTAGAGGGATACTTGATGGACTCTGACTCTTCAATCACCAGTGATAATATCATTCACATTTATAACCTTGAACCAGTCGTTGACTTGCCTCTTGTTCATCCCGACCTCATTGATTGGTCCCAACGCTATCAAGAACCTGAGCTTTTGACATTTCAAAATGATTATGAGATAGCTTGTTACCTAAATGTCATTGAACCT
This sequence comes from Thuja plicata, assembly GCA_018584345.1. Lineage (NCBI taxonomy): Eukaryota > Viridiplantae > Streptophyta > Pinopsida > Cupressales > Cupressaceae > Thuja > Thuja plicata. The sequence goes on along the minus strand of MU224334.1, from coordinate 3,581,131 downwards.
ATAGTCTCTTCCACCAGTGAACCGGCTACCAATATGACAGAGCCAGACATCAAGTACATTAGTCACAAGATAAAAAGAAAAGAAAATCAAAAGAATAGGAATTCTGATGATGAAAACCACTATGTGGTGGTGTCAGAACCAAAAAAAAAGTAAAAATAAATGACGTATCCAAGGGTGAAAACCTCTCTGAGGCACCTAAGGATGAGGTACTTGATCATCTCCCCAGCTATTTTCAAGATCAATCTTCATTGCTTATTGAGCCAACACAAGCAAACAATTTGGGTACAGATGAGGCTCCACAAATAGTACACTTGGCTGAGTCCTTGTCACCTCAAGAAAAAGAAGCTTATACTAAGTTCTTACAAAAAAAGAAGATCAAATTTGCATGGACTTATTCAGATATGCCAGGGTTGGACATTAATCTTATTATGCATCACTTATCTATAGCTACAAATGTCAAACCAGTGAAACAAAAAATGAGGAAGATGCATCCTCACAAAGCTCTTCTAGTCAAAGTAGAATTAGAAAAAATCCTTGGTGCAAAATTTATAAGGGCTATTGCCTATGCTGAATGGATATCAAACATTATACCAGTTTCCAAACATGACAAATCCATTCAAGTTTGCACAGATTTTAGAGATCTCAATAGAGCATGCCCAAAGGATGACTTTCCACTCCCCAATATAGAAATGATAGTGGATATGACTACGGGTTATGATATTTATTCTTTGATGGATGGTTTTTCTAGGTACAATCAAATTAAGATAGCTCCTGAAGATCAAGAAAAGATTGCATTCACTTGCGCATGGGGTACCTATTATTGGAACGTTATGCCTTTTGGATTGAAAAATGTAGGAGCTACCTATCAAAGAGCTATGACAACTATTTTTCATGACATGATGCATAAAAACATGGAAGATTATGTGGATGACACCCTGGCCAAGTCTAAACAAAGAGATACACACTTAGACAATTTATAAGTCATTCTAGATCGCATGGAACAATTTCAGCTAAGATTAAATCCTAAAAAGTGGGCATTTGGAGTCACCTCTGGAAAACTATTTGGATTCATCATTTCAACAAAATGAATAGAGGTGGACCCTGAAAAAGTTCAAGCAATCATAGATATGCCACCTCCTAAAAACATTAGTCAAATGAGGAGTCTCCAGGGATGTCTTCAATCTATAAGGAAATTCATTTCACAACTGGTAGATAGAGCTCAACCCTTCAACAAGAACTTACATAACAGGGTCAAATGTGTTTGGAATGAGGATTGTCAAAAGAGCATAGATCAAATCAATAAGTACTTGGCAAATTATCCTATTTTAATGCCTCCTATCCCATGAAAACCACTTATTCTATACATTTCAACAACATTATCTTCCTTGGGGGCATTACTAGCTCAACTTGATGAAAATGGGAAAGAAAGAGAAACATATTACATTATCCGTACTCTTGTTTCATATGAGGTTAATTACACTAGCATTGAGAAAGCTTGCCTAGCTATTGTGTTTGCTTCCCAAAAGTTTTGACATTACATGCTTGTGCACACTATACACCTCATAGAAAAAATAGATCCACTCAAGTATTTGCTAAGTAAGGCTGCCCTCACAAGTAGACTTGCTAAATGGATGATGATACTTTTAGAATTTGACATAGAGTATATTGAGCGAAAATCAATAAAAGGACAAGCCATAGCAGATCAATTGGCTGATTTCCCACTACAAGACACTGCACCTATTCAAGTTGACTTCCCAGATGAACACCTTATGTACATTTCTGAAAGAACATGGAATATTTTTTTTGATGGATCTTTTATGCAAAATGATTCAGGAGTTGGTGTTTTGTTTGTTACTCCTCATGGGTACACAATTCCTAAGTCTTACAAATTATTGTTCCCATGTACAAACAATATTGCTGAGTATGAAGCTATAACAAATAGACTTAAGATGGCCATAGAATAGAGAATCACACAGTTACACATCTATAGGGATTCACAACTGATAATCAACCAAGTTAATGATGAATATCAAACAAAACATGAGAAGATGGTACCTTACAAGAAAATGGTTGATTCCTTGAAATGCTACTTCACATTTGTCACATTTCAGCAAATCCCTATAGCAGAAAATAAAGTAGTTGATGCTATGGATACACTTGCTTCACTTCTTCAATTAGATCAACATGAATCAAGATTTGAATTCCTGGTGGAAGAGCTACATCACCCTATCTTTGACTCCCAAGAAAGCCATGTCATTTTTACCCTTGTTGGTCATGAGTCATCCTGTTATGGTGCCATTTACTCGTATCTTCATGATGGAATTATACCTGAAACCTTTAATCAATCTGAATGCAGAAACCTTACCCAAAATGCATCTCGCCATTCCCTTATCACTAGTGATTTGTATAGGAGGGGTCTAGATGGAACACTTCTTAGAGGCTTATAAAAGGAAGAATCTGACCAAGTGTTAGTTGACATCTACGAGGGCATTTGTGGGGGACATTCCAATGGTCTTGCCATGGCCCGAAGGTTTCTTAGGGTAGGGTACTATTGGCCCACGATGAAAATTGATGCAATATCTTTTGCAAAGTCATGCGAAAAGTGTCAAAAACATGGTAACCTGATACATGCTCTAGGCGGGGAGCTCATTCCTTCTATATCTCATTGGCCATTTCAGCGTTGGGCCTTTGATCTTCTAGGGCAGATTCATCCCAACTCATCAAGTAGACACAACTTTATTATCACTGCTACTGATTACTTCACTAAATGGGTAGAATTTGTCCCACTTTATGTTGCCTCGGGAAAGATAGTTTCTGTATTCATTTTGAACCATATCATCTATTGATATGGAGTGCCTTCTGAGATTATCACTGACAATGGAGGCCAGTTCAAAAATAAGGACCTTAAACAACTCTGCAAGAAATTCAAGATTAAACAACATTGGTCCTCCATTTACTTCCCGCAAGGAAATGGTCAAGCAGAGGCATCAAACAAGACCATTCTTAAAATCTTACATAGAACAGTCTGTAAAAATGGTAGAGATTGGCATTTACAAATAAATCCAGCTTTGTGGGCCTATAGAACGAGTATTTGTACTCCTACTGGGGCTACTCCTTTTGCCCTTGCATATGGCACTGAAGCAGTGTTACCTTTGGAGGTTGAGATTCCTTCACTTCGTGTTTCTTTCCATGGTCTAGTTACAGATGAAGACTACCGCACCATGAGACTTCAAGAGTTAGAACTTCTAGATAAAAAATGTCAAGCATCATTTGACCATATGAGGGTTTATCAAAAGCGCATGTCCAAAGTCTTCAACAAAAAGGTTCACCCTAGAGAATTCCAAGTGGTAGATCTTATCCTACGTGGAAATCCTAAGAATCAACAGCATAGAGATCAAAAGGGAAAATTTGAACCTAATTGGCTTGGACCTTACATCATTACAATAGCTTTTGGGGCAGGTGCTTATTTACTATCTACAAAAGAGGGAGAGCAACTCCCTGATCCTATCAATGTCTTGCACCTGAAGAAGTTCTATTCATGATGCCTATTTTGTCTGGGGGCATCCTTTGTACATAATTATTGATCCTGAAAAAATAAAAATAAATGACATATGGTCAAGAATTCTAAAAATTGGAAAATGTCCTAAAAAAATGATCATCTTAGTGAAAAACTAGCAATAGGTGCTTTGATGTATCTTCAAAAAAAATTAAAAATTTTCAAAAATAAAAATAAAATAAAATAATTCAAAAATTCAAAAAAAAAAAAAGAAAAAGTGCCTTGGTGAAAACTTGGAAACAGGCGCCTTGGTAGCAAAAATTCAAAAAAAATTATAAAAAAGTCCTGAAAAAAAGAGAAGAAAAAAATGAAAAAAAATTGTAATAAAATCCAAGTGGTGAAAACCTAGAAACGCGCGCTACTTGAGGCCTTTGCACCCCTATTTCTTAGTGCGTGTCTGTGACACTTAGCCTTTCTCCATCATGCCTTGTCCTTGTTGCCTTGGTTTGGAATTGGTCTTTGTCTTTGTCTAGGGGGCATAACTGTGTTAGCTTTGGTCTCTTGGATGCGTTAGTCTTTAGGACACCTCACAAATGGTGTTTTTCACCACCACCCCAACTGTATTTTTCAAAACAACCCTTGACATTGAGTGTTTTTCAACACTTATCGGTTTGGTCTTACCCAATTTTGTCATGTGGTTTTACCTGCTTGCAAGAATTTGATCCTTATCCTCAGAACTCCGTATCAGTTAACACACTTAAATTTTTAAACGCAACACTTAATGCTTGAGCTATGTCATGATCTTTTCTTGTGTGCTGACTGTTATTGATTTTTGTTGAGTTTCCTTGTCTCATAAGTCTCTTTGTGGTGCATAGCTAGAGGACTTGGGGCATGGAACATGTTTTTATTTGCTTCCTGCTTTATGCTTCACTATTTTTGCACAACCGTTCTGCTAGTCATTCTGGCCTCTATGCCTTGATGCAAGTGTGGTTTTGCTATATTAAATTGGGTAAGCTAACATCACAGTCATCTTGACCTTTATTTCTTTGATGCTTATGTTAGAATCTTTCCACATTCCAATCCGATATAAATCACATTCATATCTTCATATTTGCGCTTGTGACTAGTGACGATTGTGTGATTTTCTGATGTCCGTTAATAATGGCCCAATGATGAAAATAAGTTCCTTAACAGTCTCTAATGAATGATGAACACAAATTCCTATGTTACAATTTCTCTATTACAAGTACACCTTTGCATTTCATGTAGCTTGCATTGTTAGACCTCATGTTATTTTGTATTTTTAGGCTGCATTATGAGTTTGAGAGGGCTTCCTTCATCTTTCTTGTGGACATTTAATCAATTATGGTCATGTTTGATCATCATTTCCTTATCTTCTTTCATGATCTCAATCAAAATGTTCTATCTTAAACAGTTGATTGATTTTGGGGCATTCTCTCTCTTAAGGCTTTCTTCTCTCCATTTCTTTCCACCTCTTCCAAGCTTCTATCTTCCATTCACTTTCACCCCACTTATTTTCTTCTAATTCAACCTTGGGGCATAATATTTCATGCTTGATGATCTACCTTGGTCCTGTGATCTTTATATCTTTCATCTTACATCAAGAACCTTATCTTTAGTTTGATTTGATCAAATTTATCAATTTGTTGTTTCTCCTCTATCTCATTTCGATTTCAAACACGAGGGGGCAGTACCTATCAAACTTCAATCCTTGATTCGGCTTTATCAATCCTATCATTTGTTCCGCTTGAAATTCTTATCTCGGACATGTCAATTACTTATTTATAATGGTGTTGACCTTGTCTTTTTCAATCTGCTTATCTTTGTCCTAATGTCAATTACTTACATACAACGGTGTTAATGTCTATGTTGTTTTGTGATCCCAAATCGATCTCACACTTCAACTGCATTCTTTGACTACATGTGTTCCCAGAATGATCACACATTAGTCAAAGAGGGGAAAATGTATGCACCCTAAAATGGTCTCCTAGACTATGGGCCCCTTTATCATTTTATCAATTTATCAAATTCCTGAATCAATGCTTTGTAACATTTTCAATTCAAATCAATTTCCTTGATCAAATCGTAATTAATTCAATTATTCCAATATTTCCTAAGGTTTGATCATTTTTATTTAATTAAAAGATTTAATCTCCCTTTTAATTAAATAAAATTCATCTTATTTAATTAAATTAAATTTTTTCCTTTTAATTAAATAAAATTCATCTTATTTAATTAAATTAAATTCCTCCCATTTAATTAAATAAAATTCTTCTAATTTATTTAATTAAAAGAAAACCCCTCTTTTAATTAAATAAATAAAAATCCCCACTTAAAGCACTTTATTTGATGAAAAAGGAAATAAATTAAATAAAAATCTCTTTTTCTTCACATCTTCCTAAGTGGTGGGCTTTTTGCCTCTTAACCATAGCCTTTGATTTTTGCCTCTTAATCTCAACTATTCACTTTTCTTTATAAGGAAACCTCTCCTTCTCATTCTTAAAAAAATAGAATTTTTAGGTATCGTTATGCTGCATGTTTGGAGAGCAATTTTGGAGGAGAATTTGAGCACTCAAGCTTGGATATTGCAATTTATCTCTTCTTGTCTTCTTCTTGCATCCATGGCTATTCATGTAGATTAGATTCATGTTTCCCTTCATAGATTAATCTTGCATTGTTGTCATTTAGATTAATTTCCTTTATGCATTGTTATCATATAGAATAGATTTCATTTTCATGCATTGAATCTCTCGTTTCATGGTGTACTTGCATGGGCACAACTAGGTCAATCTGAGGGCCTCCATTACAAACCTTTTCACTCCATGACTAGAGAGCTATGAGTCGATATTTGAGGCCTCATTCTTGAGAAACCTTGAATTGAATGACCCATAGAAGTGTGACACATTTTCATCACACACTACGCACCCTAGTGCTAGTATAATGTAGTTCATAAACCTGCAGTTCACAAGCTTGCATGAAACATTAGTTTAACATACTTTTCAATAAAACTTTGAAATATCTAACTAGGTTAATCAACTTTGAGATTGAAAACAAATTAAAATAATCTCATGGATCTCTATCTAGAAGGACTAAACAAATGCTCTCAGGTGCAAAGCATCCTAAAGTAACAACCCCTAAAACGAGAATTGTGCTAATGGTGATGAAAATATGGATCTAAGATGCAAATTTAGATGAAATTCCCTATTCTATGCTCAAACCCTATGTAATCTTGAATGATTTTTCCATTATAACAAGACTCTTCAAGAATGCTTCAATGCTAAATGCTAAATGCCTAATTCAAGATGCAATTTGAATGTAAATTCTTACTCTAAATGTGAATTGGTAACTTTACACTAAGAAAATCCTCCTATTTATAGGAATTCCCAAGGGTAAGGGGGTGAGTTTGATTAACCAAGGTCAAGGTAGAGTTGAGGTCAAGGTTGAGTGATGGGTTTCAAATAGGAAGACAAGATGACAAAAGGAGTGGTGAGGATAGCAAAGCCTAAATGGGTGGCTAAGATAGAAAAGCCTTGGAGTGATCCATGTTCTCTTCATCCCTTATTATCATTGGCTCTTTTATTCTTTGTCTCCTTTGTTGAAATTAATTAGGATTTAATTAAATCAATCAATTAATTAAATTAGCCATATAAGGGGTTTTAATGGGTTGCATTTGATTTATTTAATTTGAACTATATAACTAAATGATTTAATCAATTACATAGTTTAAATAATCTCCTTTTGGCGTAGATTTAATTAATTAAATGGATTTTTTATTTAATCGATGATGTTGACTTCATTTGACCCCTTTTGACTTAGGTTGACCATGTTGATTTTGGTTGACCAATTTAGGGTATCTACATATGTGTATGTGTATGTGTATGTGTATGTGTATGTGTATGTGTGTGTATGTGTATGTGTATGTGTATGTACATATATGTATATGTATGTACATACATGTGTATGTTGGAAAGTGATGAGTTTTGTATGATTTGAGAAACTTATGGGTTGTCATTTATGGCAACATATCTGGTATATTGATCACTTGGAATGAAGTTATGTTTTGGAGATATAGTCTTCAAAATGACTAAGCACAGAAGCAAAAAAATAGAGTATGACAGTATTGTTTTGGCTATCAAAGATCAAGTACAATGAGTTATGACTTGCGAGATTAGTGGAAGATACTATGGGGTATGTATGACCTCCACCTAAGATCGATTTATTTTTGGAGTTGATAACAGTGAGCTAGAGAGATTTGTAGAAAAGCGCAGACATCAAGATAGTGTAACAGAGCAGTTGAATAGGAGCGATGATTTAAGGAGTATAGTGTGGACTCCTGAAAAGCTAAGTTGGATTATATTTTTGGATAATCTATATTTTGGTTATGTAAGAGTACCAACTTTATATTTCTCTTCACATTATTTATTTTGTATTGAGAGCCGACTATGTGATATTGTTAAGAGAGTTGACTTGATGTTGAAAAAGATATAT
>MU224334.1:3552333-3573024 GCA_018584345.1 Thuja plicata | reverse complement strand
AGAGCAGAGGATGACTGAGATCATTGAAGAACTATTACTAGAACTATCTAAGCATTGAAGATTCTTTTTTTGGTTCATTATTGAGAACACTTTGTAACAAAAGTTTTATTGTAAGAGTTGTAAGCTCAGTTGGCCCCTAATAGGGTGTTGTATACCTTTAATAGGGTTTTTATTCCTCTAATAAGGAATTTTACTATGTAATATTCAGCTCCTAACAGGGCTAGGTCTCCTTATAGGGACATTATACTTTAGTGCATGCTTGTGGGTACCATCCCCACCGGGGTTTTCCCTTGGCTAGGGTTTCCTCAACAACAAACAATGGTGTTATGAGTTCTGTGTTATTTTTTTATGTTACTTTGATTTTAGTATTCTTATGGTTTATTTGGAATTGGTTTAAGTTTTATTTAAAGTGTTTTAATGTTGATTAACCCCCCCTATCAGTATTACTTGATCCTAATAATTGGTATCAGAGCTTTTGGCCCTTGGAGAGAAAGTTTAACAGCTTAAGGGAGATCAGAATGGATTCAGAAAAATTACAAGAGAACTTTGAAGCAACACTTGAAGATCTTGATAAAGAAAAAGAAGAAAATGGTGACTTGAGATTAAAATTAAGGAGAGCTAATGGATTCATCGAGAAACTTAAGGATCAGCTTGAACTTTCCAGAATCGGAGACAAGATCTTATGGTTATGATAAAAGAAGATTCAGACAATGATAATTTAGATCAGATAAAGCAACTTGAACAAATAAATGATGCCTTGAAGCTTGAAAATGAAATGATGGCTAAAGAGATTCAATAAGAAAATAATGCTAAGATAAAGATTGAAGAAGCTTTGAATGATGAAAATACTCTGATGGGACAAATGAAGATTAATCTTGACCATTACAAGAACAAGTATCTAGAATTGGAGAAATATAATCATATCATAAAAGGTGAACTTGTTGAGACAAAGAAACTCATTGAGAAACTTCACATGAGCAGTGACTTGATCGATGAACAGAGAGACAGAAAAAAAACTAAAGGTGATATGACTGGTATTGGCTTCAATGAAGTTGAATGTTCTAAGAATCAGGAAGAAAAATATGATGTAAAGATTGATGCAGTAAAGCCTATTCTTGAACAACCTAAAGAATAGATCAGACCTTTTAGAGGTAGATGTTTTAGATGCAACAAGTTTGGACACATGAAAAGAGATTGCAAAGCTAATACCCCTTTTGGAAATTTTTCTGGTTATTTTTTTAATTGCAATGCATATAGGCACAAGAAGACAGAATGCCAAAAATCTAATCAAACTAGATACAAACAAGACACCACTAGAGGAGAATCAACAGATGAGATCACATGTTAAAAATCCAACAACCTTGGACACATTGCAAGGAATTGTAAATTGCAAGTTAATCAGTATAGTAAACCTCCTATATGCTACAAATGTCACAATCTAGGTCATATAGAAAAGTTTTGCAGGTATAATAGAGTAAACAACAGAAGAACACCACCTCCTGTGGATACAAAGAGGAATGAAAATAATACTGGTAAGAGTATGGCAGACTAAAAGAGTGATTTTGAAAAAAATTTCAGGAAAGTAGAAGATAACAAGAGTGGTAAAATATGGAGAGTCAAAGAGTCTAATGATATATTGGTTCAAGAAGAGATAGTAGATGCTACTGGATCTTCGCCTGATGCTAGAAAAGTAGAATCGACCTAATTGGTCGAGCATGGTCTTAGGGGGAACATTGGATGAGCACAAAATAATACATCCAGCCCTTGATTATGTTGATTAATCTCTAGCGAGCTTAGGTATGATATTTTCTGACATCATGGAACTTACATCTAAGAGCGCAACATCGGACGATGCATATTTTATGATCATGAGATTTGTGAATGACTGGACAGTATTGGGTAATGTGAGTTTTTAACACTTAATGATGTATAAAGAACCTAATGGTTATCTATTTCCTTACCATTTGACAAGCAGTGACCTAAGGAGGTTAGAGAGCAGAGAGATTCAGACTATCTAGCAATTATTTTGCATTATCGATCGAAGAAAAAAATCAAAATTTAGCGTGTAAAAGGTATTTACATCATTTACATCTACAAAAGATATGGATGTACCTTTGATATATGATGTTGTGGATAGACCTAGATACAATTTTAAGAAACATCCTTTCAAGGCATGTGAAGATGATCCTGAAGGAGCATTTTCCCAGATACTGTATGGCATTTTACACGTAGAAGATATTAGGGCATATATTCATTGCAAGTATGATATACTAGGTGTTGATGAAATTTCTACTAAAATGGAGTATATAAATGATAATGGAAAAATGAGGGATGAATTTAACCACATTGACAACCTAAGCATCATGAATATATTGGATTTATATGAATTCAACAAAGAGGAATGGTTTAAAATATTACTTAGCAGAGTTCATGATCAATTCATCTGGATAGGAGAGCAACCTATAAAGATATGTAGTCAATTGAGTCATGAGATTACTAGATTGGATAAAAATGGTACTATCCATGTGGCTAAGAAGAACATAAATAAAGAAGTAGAAACCCTAACACATTCAAAATGGGATAGTCGAGCTATGACAATTAAAGATATATTCTTACAGGATGTCAGATTGATTGCGATGATACTTGGTTACAAATTCTACTACAACAGTAGACCTAACTTAGTATCTCCAGGTGTTATCATGATGGCCTACAAAATGCTAAAATAAAATACTACTTATAACTTATGTGAGGTTCTAGCACAACAGTTTTTGGAGAATGTTAAACTAATCAAGAAGGACGAGTCTAAAACCTTGCAATTTGGATCACTTTTAATGTGAGCACAAGTTTCCTAGTATGCACCCAAGTGGATGGAGAAAAAGGGATACCTACTTGTATTCAAATTTATGACAGCTACCAGAGATAGAATATCACATGGGTTGATGGAGAACTATTTGGGATGATCAAGATTCTTTAGAGGCAAATGAAGGAAAGAATCAGAAATCTTAAAGAACTAGTTGAAAAGTATATGGAAACAATTTTTTTTATGGTTGAGACAGACTGTCTATGTTTTGAAGTAGTTATACCTAGGGTGAAATGGTGTTACCCTATGGGCTATGAAGTTAGTTCTGAGGTCCTAGTTATGCAGATTGAACATGTGTTGGCATCTGAGATAGATTCATATGAGGAGAGATGGGGCACCTATGAGGAAAAGTCAACAAAAGTTAGAGAAGAGGATACCAGAGGCATGAGGAAAAGAAAAGTAGAAATTTTTTTTGATGAATGTGGAACAAAGGAAAGTTTGACTAAAGAAGAATTAAGAGAAGTGAAGAAGAAAATATCAAAGCAATATTATGGACTGGCAAGTACTGCTACTGCAGCCCTTACACCTCCAGAGATTGAACAGGTAACTAGTCCACCTTTTACTATTATTGATGTTACCACCCCTTCACCACCACTAAAGGTATCACAAGAAGAGGCAGTTAAGATTTTACCTCAGAGGAGCACTAGATCTACTGAACCAGATTCACCTCCTAAGGAACAGAGGACTGAAGGAGAAGAGAAGAAAACATTAAAAAAGACCACTAGCGACAGACAAGTATGGAAGCCAGAATTGGAAATGATTGAAAAGAGAGCTATTGAGAAAGGTAATCTTGTTTCTGTGAACAAGTACTATGATAGGTATGAGGAATATGATAAGCTTAAGATTGAAGATATTGTAGTAAATCACTTGCTTGTTTTCAAGAAGAACTTACTAGAATTAGAGGGAAGTGTACCTGAGGAACTTTATGGTAGACTGGAAGTAAGGAAACAACTTGCACACATGGAAAATGATGCTATTAGGAATCAATAAATTGACAATATGTTACTTGTAGTTTCTTTGCAAGAGAGAGAGAATATTTGGTGAACTAGAACCTCTGTTAAGGACCAAGGCAATATTAGTGAAGATTATGGCAAGAAAGTGTGAAGAAGTCTTAGAGGAGACTCAAAAAGCATTAGATCATATATTAATGGCTGATATTCCTGAGAAGACTCCACTTCCTAAAACAACTACACCTACACCTATAGGAATTGGTGAATGCTCTAAGATAGCTGAAGTGAATGTTGGGATGAGCGAAGATACAATGCAACCAAATTTCTATTTTTTTGGTGTGCATGTGACCCTTGGCACATTGCTTGATGAGAAGGACCCATTTGCAGTTAGTATGGACAACACAATTGCAGTGGATAAGGAAGAATAGAAAGAAGGAGAATAGGAAAAGGAAGAACAAAAGAAGGAAGAGAAAAATATTGAGTCTGAATAGAGAATTGAGACTGAGACAACAAAAGAGAAAGAGACAAGAGCTGAGGTAAAATATGAACCTGATACACCTACTATTTTTTTTTTGGCAAGTATAGACATAATGTTGAGTACTGATGTTGACAATATGGATGAGGATGAGTTGATGAGACTATCCTTCATTGCATTCTCTAAAGATAAGGAAAGATTTGAGAAGAAATGAGACAAAAGATCTAAAGTGATTAATAGGACAGTAAATATAGTGAACAAACTCCTCCCTGTACCTATTGTATTTCAAGGAAAGGATGAAGCGGAGAATTTAAGGTTGATACTTGATGATTTTGACAGTTACTATGAATCTTTATTGAAGATTGCTGAAGAGAAGGACGAGAAGAGTTATCTAGAAAAGAAGTTGAAGGAAGTTTGCCAGTCTATCTCATGGGACTTGGGAATTTTGAGAGAAGATACAACTAAGGAAAGAAATTTTGTCACACATGGAAGGATATTATACAACCATTGTATAAATCCTATCAGACATATACAGAAGATTGAAGACATTTTGACAAAGGAAAGGGCTTCGCTAAATAGAATGATGGACATTTGTGAGACCTCCTCACAATCTATATTAGAGATGGATAGAGATATAAAAAAAACCTATGACAAGATGAATGTATTAGATATTGAGAAAGTGAGATTCATGACAAGATTTGGTTTGATGAAGAGTTTAATCACTCCTAAAATATCAATTCTTGAAGTGCATTTATCTGATATGGAGAAGACAACAGAGTCATTGACAAATTCTATGCCTACAAAATTGAAATCCGTAGAGACATCATCTTATGCACTTAATGGACTAATTCATCTTAGTCAGTTGTTGATTGATTCTTAGAGCACTGAAGTAAAGATCATGGAAGACACCTTCCAGGATGTACTCAAATTGGTGAGCAAACACTGAAATCCTAAAATTTTGTAAATTTTGGATGCACCTTTTTCATTGTTGTCAAAGGGGGAGAAGAGAAGAAAAATGAGTTAATAGAACATGATAATACAACTATATATATATATATACATATATATATATATATATATATGAAAAAAAAGAGAACACTAAGTTAGGACACTTACCATCAATGCCAAAGGGAGAGATTGTTGGCAAGTGATGAGTTTTGTATGATTTAAGACACTTATGGGTTGTCATTTATGGAAATATATCTGGTATATTGATCACTTGGAATGAAGTTATGTTTTGGAGATACAGTCTTCAAAATGACTAAGTAAAAAAGCATAAAAATAGAGTATGACAGTATTGTTTTGGCTATCGAAGACCGAGTACAATGAGTTATGACTTGAGAGCTTAGTGGAAGATACCATGGGGTATGTATGACCTCCACCTAAGATCGATTTAGTTTTGGAGTTGATAACAATGAGTTAGAGAGATTTGCAGACAAGTGCAAATAGAAGGACAGCGTAACAGAGCAGTTGAATAGCAACGATGATTTAAGGAGTATAGTGTGGACTCCTGACAAGCTAAGTTGGATTATAATTTTGGATAATCTATATTTTGGTTATATAATAATGCCAACTTTGCATTTTCTCTTCACATTATTTATTTTGTATTGAGAGCCGACTATGTGATATTGTTAAGAGAGTCAACTTGATGTTGAAAAAGATATATATATATATATATATGAAGACTTTTTGTAAAGTGTAGATATGATGGAAGATTGATGAGAGAATGTGTATGTGTATGTGTGAATGGCAGAGCAGAGGATGACAGAGATCATTGAAGAACTATGACTGGAACTATCTAAGCATTGAAGATGCTTGTTTTTGTTCATTATTGAGAACACTTTGTAACAGAAGTTTTGTTGTAAGAGTTGTAAGCTCAGTTGGCCCCTAACAGGGTGTTGTATACCTTTAACAGGGTTGTTATTCCTCCAACAAGGAATTGTACTATGTAATATTAAGATCCTAATAGGACTAGGTCTCCTTACAGGGACATTATACTTTAGTGCACGCTTGTGGGTACCATCCCCACCGGGGTTTTCCCTTGGCTAGGGTTTCCTCAACAACAAATAATGGTGTTATGAGTTTTGTGTTATTTGTTTATGTTCCTTTGATTTCAGTATACTTATGGTTTATTTGGAATTGGTTTAAATTTTATTTAAAGTGTTGTAATATTGATTCACCCCCCCTCTCAGTATTACTTAATCCTAACAGTGAATGTATGTATACATGTACATGTATGTGTATGTGTATACATACATATGTATGTATGTATGTATGTATACACATGTACATATATGTGTATGTGTACATGTGTATACATGTATGTCTACATGCATGTATACATGTGTATGTGTATGTGTATGTGTATGTGTATGTGTATGTGTATGTGTATGTGTATGTGTATGTGTATGTGTGTGTTTATCTATGTGTATGTGTATGTATACATGTATGTATGTATGTACATGTACATGTGTACATGTGTATGAATTTATGTATACATATGTGTATGTGTATGTGTATGTGTATGTGTATGTGTATGTGTATGTGTATGTGTGTATGTTTATGTATGTACATGTGTACACATGTATATGTGTATAAATGTATGTGTATGTATGTACACATGTATGTATGTATACATATGTGTACACATGTATGTATGTGTATGTGTATGTGTATGTATGTATGTACGTGTGTATATATGTATATATGTGTGTCATGTGTATGTGTATGTGTATGTGTATGTGTATGTGTGTATGTGTGTATGTGTATTTGTATGTCTATATGCATGCATATATGTGTATGTGTATGTATGTATGTATGTATATATGTACATGTGCATGTATATATGTGTAGGTATATGTACATATGTATGTGTATGTATGTGTGTATGTATGTATGTGTATGTGTACATGTGTATGTGTGTGTGTGTGTATGTGTATGTATGTGTACGTATGTGTACATGTGTGTGTATGTGTATGTATTTGTACATGCATGTATGTATGTTTATGTATGTGTATGTATGTGTACATGCACGTACACTTCATTTAAATTAGGATCTAACATATATGTAGACTTCATTTGAATGTAAATAAAATCTTTCAAGTACACACACACACACACACACACACACACATATTATTAGACATCATGGTGGATGCACCGATTCCCCCTGAGGAACTATTTTCATGAACTAATAGGGAAATTCAATGACTGCAAGATTCCCTAAATAGCTCTACCAACTCTATTGTCTATAAGAGCACATGTTAGTCCATACTTTCTAGTTTGATTAGTATCAATGATAACATCCATAGTAGCACTCCATATGCACCAATCATTATAGAGGTTGTACTTGAGAGAAAGAGACAAGAGATTAGCTCTGGTCTTTCTATTAAGGAGGTACAAGCTTTAGTGCCTAAAGCAACCCTGAAAAGCAAAGTTTTCCCATCATATGCAGACTTATAGTATGTGAAGGGATATCAAGTTATCAGGTGTCAAGATCCTACTATATCAGCATTGATATACCCACGGTTTCTAGTTTCACATGGTCGTTATCCAAATAACGACCAATTCCATCGTATTTTGCACAACAAATTTTTTCTAAGGTTCATTTAGGGAGGGTCATTAATTAAACTGATTATCTAGCACATCTAGGACAGGGGTGTGGCAGGATTGCTGATAGAGATGTTTTTCATTGACTTGATCACCAGAGGCCAGTACACAGGGTCATTGTTGGTTAGAGGGCACCTGCTATAGCTCCTTCATTAGGTCCTGTGGCAGATGATGTTGTTGACAGCACCCAACTTTGAGGTGCGATTGATAGTGTGGGGGACATTGCAGTAGCTGCCACATCCATATCTAGTGATCAGGTTGGTTAGTATTTGATTTCTTTATGATACTCTAAATCATCAGGTTGAGCATCCTCTTGCAGGACCTCAAATGACATGTATGGTAGAGCAGGCAACCCTTCACTTTCTAGTCTAGAGGGAATTACGGGACAGATGACACAGGTCACATTGACTAGTTTGGCTGAGGATCTTTTAGATACATACAAATTTATAGCCACAGAGCATGATATCCCCATATCACATGTTAGAGCTCATGTGGGTAGTGTCAGATATGCTCAGCCACAGCCTTCTCATCATCCAAACTGTGGACATAGTGGAAATTCCCACGAGGATCCACCTACTCACCACTTTATTGCTACAGAGGGAGAGGCACAACGTACAAACCCGTTAGTGAGTGCAGGGCCCCAATTCTCTGATGTTGGTCTTGAGGATGTTGACTTTAGCATGGCCACTATGGGTTACCTAGATTTGATGACACGTGATGATATGACTTCCATGCCATCTCATTTGGTTAGTCCATTGTATTCGTCATTAGAGGGACAGGAGTTGACTACCCATGTTGCAGATGCAGAGTTGAGCTTGGACCAGGCGCAACAAAATCTTGATATCTTGGTTGATATGATTGGGGCTAGGGAGTCTAAGTATTATCATGTGCCATCATATACACAGGTGTAAATCTTCTTTTCAATGTTACAATTTAAGTTAAATTTGTAATATTTCATGGCATGTAAATGTCTTTTTTTTAAAAAAAATTGATTTCTCTAGCAGGAGATGCCTCTTGTTACTCCTTCTTTGAGGACTAATCATGTACGTCGACGAGACTCACTCAATGATGACATCACTAGTGGAAAGGTGAGTTTTAAATTTATCAATGTATATGTATGTATTCAATTTATTTAATGTAAATTTAATTTATTTGATGTATTTAATTAATGTATGTGAGTTCTTAAAATTTAATGTTCACATATATCAAAATTTATATCATGCTTTCTTTGTAGGGCTCTGCACATCCCTCACAACATGATAGTCACTCTGGGGACCGCTTAGTCGGGATTCATCATGATGAGTCCTAGGCACTTTCATATTTGATTTAGACATATTAAATGTACATGTATTTGATCTGTTATATTTCCTATCTAGACTATAGACGATTGACATACATTGTACTTTGATATTTTTTGATTTGCAGACTTTTGATCTGTGTTTGACATGATTGACACATGTTTCATGCTTACAATACTTGATCTCTATGTTTTATGTTTACATACTTGATCTATGATTGATCTTTACATACTTGATCTATGATTGATGTTTCACACATGTGTTATATACTTTCACTCTATACATGTGTATCATGTTTATATGTACTTTCAATCTATGATCAATTGATCTTAACATACATATATGTGTTATATACTTGATCTAGTGATTGATGTTTGAGACATTGTGTTATACTAAAGACCTATACATTTGATGATTAAATACTTGACCTATGATTTGATGATGTAGTTCACGCTTATACATGTGTGATGTATGTGTTTAATATATGTGTACTTGTTTGATCAATCCAAGTTAATTTTTTCAATTTATTCTATGAATGATCCTAATTAAGTAAATGCAACATAAAATGTATGAACAGTTCTAAAAAATTATATTATACTAATTAAATATTGCAACATGCATGATCTACACATTCATATTCCAACTAAATAATTATCCACATGACCCAATTAATCAACTAGATAAAACTAAAGTATTGCAACATGCATGATACACATCCTTAAGACATTTTTGAGATAGTATAAATTTTAAAAAAATTCTACATTCACTATGGGCACTGGTAGGAAATAATGGAGCTAAGAAAACCTCCGGTCTCACCCATGAAAAATTTAGTATAGATCATATTTCATGCGTGTTTTAGTCCAAATCAAGTGGTTTGGCTCGCTCTTGGATAATATTTAATATTCTCTCATGGTCATCAGTATCAAGTCTCCACTTACAAACCCCATGTCCTGTCACTGGATGAAGAGATAGGACAGTGGCAATTAAAAGATGTATATACTGATAAACCTTGTTGTTAGGTTGATAATCAATAAAATGAATCCCATGTTTTAATATTTTGATTTTCTTCAAATATGTTCCTTGCACAACAAATGAACCTGCATAGACAAGTTCAACAACATATATATCTAGATGTGAAATTACTCATAAACGTACACATAATTCCATCACGAGTTGAACCTCAATTATAATAAATTTAATATATTTATGTACACTACTAACCTATGGGAAACATAACTCCATTGCTTGTTTCATTCTTTGTTATATTCATCCTCTCCTTGGTGCAACATAATAAATAGTAACTAACACATTCCACATTTCTAGGCTCTACTATTACTGCAAAAACATGTCCTGCAAAATATGTTTTCAATTTGACCTGTAAATATAAATTAAACAGAAGTTTGTATATTTTGTGCTAGATATATGGACCTTAGAGTGGATCTAATTTGAATAGTAAATAATAACATGTGTACATGCTCGCTATTTATATGTACATGTACCAATTTTTATCAAACCTAAAATATGGTCATAATCGGTTGAAATCAATGGAACATCGTTAAATATTTCATCCTCAACTTCATCATTTGTATTAGTAACATCTAATTGAACCAAATTCCATTCACTAAGATATCCACATTTTTGGTTTTTCAATTCACCATAGTTTTCAGAAATGCAGTCATAACAAAAGCATGAGTAATCTATAGTGTACAATGACCACACGTTACTATTTGTACTCATAACTAAATGCAGGGATCTTGTTTTTCTACCCTCTTGCATCCATGGATTGATCTTCTATCAACACCTAACCAAGACACATGTGTAACAATTTAAGATAACTTAAAATCATATATATATATATATATATATGTTCGTCAATTATCAATAAATTTAAAGTACATACATAAATTTAAACTTCAAAACAAGTGATGTTGTATTTATACCTGATATATCCCAGAATACTCTGAATGGTATGACATGATCCAATCGTGATGTTGTGTTATCCTGGCTTGGAATCATAAAGTGTGTCTTGTACCACTCAACTAAATCATGAGAATTATTTATATGATATCCCTGGTAGTCCAGTTGATACTTTCTTAAAGCATGTTTGATACAGGCTCCTGCACCATCATGCTCTCCATTTCCATGTCCACTCTCAAAGAAACTCCAAATATGCGGTATCTTTTGGTATCGATGATATCTACATGGTGCATAAAATGGCCTTGCTGATTTAAATAGTGTTTCACATCCATCTGACCAAACAAAAGGATTTTCAATTTTGATGCCTTTGTTTTCCAAATATCCAAAAAATGTCTTAAATGAATGTTCAAAAAATGTATGTCATGCTCTTTATCATCGCTAATGTAAAAGTGATATTCTTTCTTTATGACCCATTCTTGATATGTACTTTCAACACCATCCAAATCTAATTGTGCATGTCGATAAGAAACATGTACCATGATAGTGACCTACTTTGTATAGTAGTATTCTTCTTGAAGTTGTTTTTGAGAAACAAAAGAGTAATTCTCTGCAAAGTCAACAACCGATAAAATTGTTCCAACTAGAAAAGTTTCTCTTAGTAGTTGGAACTATTCTTCTTTCCATTTAGAAAAAAATAACATGACGTATATATAGTTGTATCAATTTACAAAAATTCTCCATATGTTGCAACAAGTATCTCTCTCCTCCTCTACATATTCCAACCTTGTTGATTCTTTCCCAACTTTCATTTCAGACTTTATCTACTTGTAACTCTTACATTTTACCATCCTTGTCATGTCAGTATCTTCAAGTCTCAAAGGAAATTTATCCAAATCCCCGCATGTTTGACAAGTTCCTCTTATGCAATCTATTTCGGGTCTTTCATGATCAATTGATTTGTTACATAAGATTGATGCTATGAATTGGCTTGGACATTTCGGAAAAGAATTTTGAGAACCACCACTTTCTTCTATCATCTTTCTAAACCCTTGATACTATAGATCAAATTCAACATGATATCAACAAAAACAATTTTAAAAATATTTATTTATATTTACAAAATATGGCTTTAATCTTTCAAACATTGTTTGTCCAATCTTAATTTCAAGATTTGAATTACAAAATGAGAGATACAATTCATGTTGTGTTTTCCAACCAATGTTTTGTGTGCTGAAAATACTCCTTAGGACCAGTCCTCTTCTTGATAACATCTCTTGTATTTGGTGAAGGACGAGTATGATCAGTTCAAAATGTTGTAACCAAGTTCCTAAATGTTTCATTAATCCTATCAGATTGAAAAGCTCTACACATTAGTCCCCAATTACCTTCCAATGTAGTATCATCCAAATTGATTCTCATTTTCAAATAATGTGTTATTATCTTCCTATTGTACCTGATATGAGATGAAAGTGAAGAAATTTTTCTTTTTGGGACATATTTTTACTTAAAATAGATGTCAGTATCACTCTTCTTGAAATGGACTTATATGCAGATCTAGTTGTTTTCCACATGGAATGCAAACCTTCCTTAACACTTTCAACAACATTTTTTTGTACGTTATATGATTTTGTCTTTTTCAAGCTTGCATCTACACCCAAAAATTTTAATGGCTCTTTTAACTCATCTTTAAGAAGTGTAATTGATAATAGTTGGGTTTTTTCAAGTGTATCAAGATTCTCAAACTGTGCAACTATTTCCTTAGACTTTTTATTCAATTCCCTCTTCGTAGTATTTATGGGTTGTTTAGCATAATTTCTCAATTTTTCCACATCTATTTCAGTTAAATGATCTATGCTTTTACGATTAATTTTTCTTTTAACTGTTGGGCTAGAATAACATTCTCATATGTTGCTTGTACTTGGGCTACAAAAAAATAAAAAATTATATTAATAGCTCATCTTAAGGGGACCTTGATGAAATAAGTAGAAACATGCTCATGTCAAATGGAATGATTAATAAACTAATGATCTAGAGACACATACTTATTTGACCTTGCAATGAACCTTCTCGAAATTCCATTACTTCAACTTGGAATGCCCCTTGTCCAACATTTTCTTCAACAAAGGCTATGTACACAACAAAAATAATAGTCTTAAGGGGAAAGACCCAAAATCCATATTAACCACAAAGAAACTAAATTGAGATAGTGACAGAGAGTCAGAGAGAGAGAGAGAGAGATGTATTTATTTGGGATTTTGAAGGTTGTACTTGTTGAGCTTGCGATGACCCTTCTCCAACTTCTAAAGGTTGGGCTTGTTGACCTTGCAATGACCCTTCTCCAACTTCATAAGGTTGTATTTCTTGAGAATTTCCTGCATATAAAGATAAAATTATTCTAAATAGGTATAATTGGGTCTAATTAGGTCATAATAGGTATAATTGGGTCTAATTGGGTCTAAGTGGGTCTAAGTGGGTCTAAGTGGGTCTAATGGGTCTTAAGGGGTCATATAACCTATCATAGGCCCCGATACCTGCATAATTAGGTCTAATTAGGTCCTAAAGGGTCTAATTGTGTCTAATTAGGTCCTAAAGGGTCTAATTGGATCTAATTAGGTCCTAAAGGGTCTAATTGGCTCTAATTGACTCTAATTAGGTCATAAAGGGTCTAATTGGATCTAATTAGGTCCTAATAGGTCTAATTGTGTTTAATTAGGTCCTAAAGGGTCTAATTGGATCTAATTGGGTCTAATTAGGTCCTAAAGGGTCTAATTGGATCTAATTAGGTCCTAATAGGTCTAATTGGATATAATTAGGTCCTAAAGGGTCTAATTGGATCTAATTAGGTCATAATATGTATAATTGGGTCTAATTAGGTTTTAAAAGGTCTAATTAGGTCTAATTAGGTCCTAAAGGGTCTAATTGGATCTAATTAGGTCCTAATAGGTCTAATTGGATATAATTAGGTCCTAAAGGGTCTAATTGGATCTAATTAGGCCCTAATAGGTATAATTGGGTCTAAGTAGGTCATAAAAGGTCTAATTGGATCTAATTAGGTCCTAAAGGGTCTAATTGGATAGATAATAGGTCTAATTGTGTCTAATTAGGTCCTAAAGGGTCTAATTGGATCTAATTAGGTCCTAATAGGTCTAATTGTGTCTAATTAGGTTCTAAAGGGTCTAATTGGATCTAATTAGGTTCTAATAGGTTTAAATGGATATAATTAGGTCCTAAAGGGGCTAATTGGATAGATAATAGGTCTAATTGTGTCTAATTAGGTTCTAAAGGGTCTAATTGGATCTAATTAGGTCATAATAGGTTTAATTGGATATAATTAGGTCTAAGTGGGTAAAATTGGGTCTAAGTGGGTCTAAGTGGGTCTAACATGTGTCTTAAGGGGTCATATAACCTATCATAGGTCCCGATACGTATAATTAGGTCTAATTAGGTCCTAATATGTCTAATTGTGTCTAATTAGGTCCTAATAGGTATAATCGGGTCTAATTGGGTCTAAGTGGGTCTAATGGGTCTTAAGGGGTCATATAACCTATCATAGGTCCTGATAGGTATAATTAGGTCTAATTAGGTCCCAAAGGGTCTAATTGGATATAATTCGGTCATAAAGGGTCTAATTGGATCTAATTAGGTCCTAAAGGGTTTAATTGGATCTAATTAGGTCATAATAGGTATAATTAGGTCTTAGGGATAATTAGGTCCTAATAGGTCTAATTAGGTCTTAGGTCTAATTAGGTAGGGTTTAGGGTCCTAGTCTAATTATGTCCTAATAGGTCTAATTAAATCTAATTAGGTCTTATTTATCAAATTAGGTCTGATTAGGTATTGCAATTTATCATGCTTACATGTTTCATTAAGACAAGTCGTAACCATCAACTTAAAATATCCAGAGAGAGATAAAGAGATAGACACATACCTTGTTTCCTATGATAATATCTTTCCTATGCTTCTTCACGTAGTCTTTGTTTAGTCTCTTCTGAATAATGTCATGTACTCTTATTTAGCCTTATGATCTTTTTATTTCCCATATTCACAAGTTGCAAAATTGTTCCACTAAATTTTGACAAAATTTGAAAAAATTCAATTTCAAAAGTCTTCGTACTCCAAAATGTGAATTATTTTGCAACTTTCGAATTAATAAAATGAGGAAAACATATATTTATTTATATGTAATAATTCTGAACCCAATATGGCACCAAATAGGCCAACATAGGTTTCTATCGAAATTCAATTGTAACTTTCTATTGAAACAGATGACTTTCTATTGAAACTAGTCTGCCAAATGGGTTAACTTGTGTTAAACCATGCAGGTACTTTCGATAGAAAGTAGTTTTTGTTGAAACTGATTAGTTTTAGTAGAAAGTACTTTCTATCAAAAGTAGTTTCTATCGAAAGTAATTTATATTGAAAGTCTATGATTAGAGGCTATTTGCAGAGTTTGACACAAGTCTGAAGTTTTCATGGCTTCATGGCTCAAACGCAGGGCTCAAATGGAAGAATAAGGGGACATCCTTTTGCATAGCACTAGTACTCTGAACAATCTTTCTAATGAATGTAGATTTGACAATTTTTGAATTAATTAGGCCTATATTTTTTTACGTGCATTGAATGTAGGTTTTTATCAAATATAAACCTCTGAGTTTAACGTTCAATGAAAAATAGCAGAAAAGAGAATTTTTTTTTGAAAAATAACAGTGCCCTCCATCTTCGAGTCTACTTTTTATCAAAAACAATTGAATTTCGATAAATACACAATAAGTTATAAGCTATCCAGTCAAGTTATGTCAAAATTATGGTTTACTCAACTTCAAACGTTCATAAAATATGAAATAATCATAACAATGTCATCAAACCAATTTCATGCCCTCCGTATGGATGTTACAAAACTAAGTTTGAAAGAAGCACATTGATATCTATTTTAGAAAAAAAAAATTATGCTCTATGAAGTCAATGCAACTCTTTGAAAATGACGTTTTCAGCAGCATAGTAGTTTTTTGTGGGAGAAAAAAAACAATTCAAATCAATTAAAAAAAAGAAAAAAATATATTTAAAATCTAGACAGAAAATCCTAAAAGAGTCTAGTTTACTTCATCTTCCGATTTCAAATGGTTTAACGACAACATGCATCCGAATTTGAAAGGTTTTTTCAAAATGTAGACTTCAGTGTCCGTTCAGGCAAAAAAGTATAACCCACTATTGTGCGTTCACCCTGTAACCGACATAATTTGTTCATCTATCCAACCAAAAATATTTATGTTCATTGCTATCAAAATCTAATCTAAGCCTTAGCTCATCAAATGTTGCTACTCTTAAAACCTCACAATATGAAGTTTGAATATTAGGGGTGTGAACATGCCACCATTTTTTGACAAGTGCTAGTTAGAGATAGATTTTTTTTTAAATAATTCTAAGATCAAATGTAGCTACTCTTAAAACCTCACAATATGAAGTTTGAATATTAGGGGTGTGCATATGCCACCATTGTTTGACAAGTACTAGTTAGAGATATATTTTTGTAGAATAATTCTAAGATCAAATGTAGCAAAACCCCAGGATTTGAATGTTAGGATAAAAAATTTCAAGTGGCTTGGATCATGTAGATGGTATCCCAAGTCTTATTCGATGCATATACTTAGTCTTTAGGTGCATAATAAGTTACACTCCCAATGCTAGAAAAGTTAGAACTATTGTTGATCAATTGGTAGCTAAGTTGGAAGGTCATCTCTCTCTCTCTCTCTCTCTCTCTCTCTCTCTCTCTCTCTCTCTCTCTCTCTCTCTCTCTTTGTGTGTGTGTGTGTGTGTGTGTGTGTCACCATTGACAATAAAATGGATTTGTTATATTTGGGTGCACATGCTTTTGTTACTTAAAGAGGAAGGTTGTGATATCCAACCACTCATTTCAAATAACAAGAAATACATGCAATCGATATATTCCTACATATAACGTTGACTACCTATGTATATTCCTCCCTCTCTATGTAACTCTCACTATATGTGTGTGTGTGTGTGTGTGTGTGTGTGTGTGTGTGTGTGTGTGTGTGTGTGTATATACACACACACACATGTACATACACACACATACATATACATATACATATACACACGCATACACACACACATGCATATACATATACACATATACATACATACATATATACACACAATACACACATACATGATATAAAATAAATTTAAAAACATTATTAAAATAAATACTTAATTTTAAAAAAAGCATGATCATTCAGAATTGAATCAAAATATATATTTTTCAAAATCATGGTGGAAAAACAATTTATTTCTTACTAAACGACATGCGTTGTTTCATGCAATGGTTGCCTGTTGTTGTTAACGTTCGAGTGTGATGTATGAGGGACATTAGACATGGGGTTTTATATTGTGCAATGCCATTTTTTGGGTACATGGTGCCATTTTGTTGGGAGTTTAGGCATCTCCGAGTTGATGTAATGTTAAATCTCTATTTTAGATTTCATAAAATATTCATGAACCTCAAAATTATAGAATAATTTACTTTCGTGACATGTTTAATGCAAGACCATCTAGGCCCACAAACTAGTATGTATCACAAAAATATTAGGTTATGTTTTTAGTATCATTCTTTAGTTTTGTATATTTGTTGCATGGTAGCTTCATACAAACTTATTTTCTCAAAAGGTTGCTACTAGAAGAATCTAAGACTCCAATAGATTTTAGATCATCTATAGTTATGCCATAAGTCATCTTCAAGTTGATATAGTCCTAAATCAAGTTGCTATATCTAATGAAAATTGTATTATTTTAGAAAACATGACATGAACTCTAGATTAAACTACAATATGATTATGTGTGTTATATGATATAATGCCTTGGTGGTGACATCTTATGTCTTGAGGTTGTTAGGGAATATAGAAATGAAGGTTTGATATAAATATTAGTATTAAGTTAAATGTTGGTTGATTGCAAATGTCTTTTTCTTTGCTTTATGCAATAAAATCATATATAAATGCATATATCACGATGACATACAAACCACAAGTTATTGACTTCATAAGTTCAAGGGATTTTACCCCTTTTCTATCCTTCGTGGCATTAGGTTTGTTATTCTAAGCGATTATCATTACTTTAAACAATATAGTTGGTGTGGAGTACAATATTTTTAATTCGTTGTAGGCATTTTGTTCCACCTAGTCGTTGAATGGGAGATTATGATATTATGGGGAAAAAACATCAATATTTTTGCAATCTTTCACATTCGTGTTTACTTGTGGCATTTGACCTAACTTTAGCAAGAAAGTTTATGGTTTGTTGGAATCCACATTACACTTATTCAAGAATGATGATGATACATTTTTTTTAACCATTCTTATAAATTAGAGGGATTGTTCTAATTTTGAGGCTTGCATTGTAATCTTTTCATCTGCACACAACATGATCTCACAAAAGGAAGTTTTCTTTGCTAGCTATTTGCTACTAAAAAATAATATGAAATTTATTTTTTAAAATGGGAATTAGCAGAAACAAAAAATAAGAAAAAAAATGCGAAAATAGCAAGAATAAAGTCAAGATATCTATGCAAACTAGGGGATATGAGATCACCCCTGAGAGCAAAAACACAGACAGAAGCCAAAACAGATTTTTAAACAAAACCTAAAAATCTCTAGGTATTAAACTTTTTGTGGCACCCAAAGATTTACGGTGAACATCTGAAGCTTTCAGAACTAACTTTTACACGCTAATTTCGAAAGACTCTTCATTTATCACAGTGTGAATGGGGCGCTCTCCAAACAACCATGCATTCAAATATTTCAGAATTTATATCTAACAATGTTACAGAATTTTCTGTACACTTCAACTAGCACTCAAGAAGATCCATCCCAAAACACAAAAATCATTGGCTTTTCTCCCTGTCAATCAACCAAGCGAGCTGCTCGAAAACATGGAGGTCGCAGGGAATCATAAGGGGTCCCTGGTATTCATACCCGAATTCCTCCTCCGCCTTTACAAGCAGCTTGGCCATGAAGGGATGGTACAAATGAGTTATGGGAATCACATAACGCTTTTGCTCCTTGCCTACATGAATGACAACGCATCCCTTGGGGATTCGAACCTGGGACCTCCATGAGGGTACTTTCGACCTAAGGCAGCGACACATGCGCCGGATTTGCTTACAAGAGAGGCTCAGAGCGAGCGCCAGTTTTCTGGCCTGAATCTTCATGAGCTCTACAAGAAATGCCTGAAAATTGCGATCTTGTAAGATTAAGACGGATAATTTTCAGCGAATCTGCTCTCTGTTATATTCTCCAGAGGGTTTGGACTGAAACGGGGGGCAATTTGTACTGAAATATGCGAAATTAGTACGGGCTTGAATGAAAAAATGACAAAACAAAGGTCTAATCTATGGCTGGATGCCTTTGTACCACTATTGATGAACATTGTGGTCGCTGTGTGTGACCTTCAGATTGAGGATTGGCTTCCATTTTGCACAATTTATCAAGAAATTATGCTAAACGTTAACGAAATGGATGTTAAATTTCAATACAATTTTGAGCTGCCACTTTCTGCTTGGCTCGTTGATTCTGTTCCCAGGATAAAATACAGGCGGAAAAGTTGAAGAATCGATGACGGTTGCTATCAAATTGCGTAAAGATCCTTTTCAGCTGAATATAAAATTGCTTCTGGATTAGGGTTTGGTATCCGACGAATTTCTGTAACACTCTGAACTTTAAATTATATTAAATGTATAACAATGACTTTGTCCTCGTTTCTTGTGTTTTTTTCAAGTTAGGTTAGGCCCCGTTTGTTTGCGGGAATTGGACCAGAATTGGCGGCAACACTTTCCAAATCTCACGAAATCCGTTGTTTGGTTCCATTATTTACAATTCGGGTTATGTGGGGCAAAACCTGGTTTAGGCCCGAAAACGAGCGGCACCATCTTCCCAGTGATGAGGTGGAATTTGTTTTCATATTCTGGTTTTCGTAATTTCACAACCAAATTTAATAATTGGTCGGGTCCATCATCTTCCCGCTTTGATTTTCGGGTTTTCTTTCGCCATTTTCGAGGGTTTTGTTTTCACCATTTTTGAAGGGTTGTTTCACCGTTTTCATTTGCTTTGGCTCTCTGCAGATGTAAAAAGTCTCTGCATTGTTCGACTGCATTGTTCCTCTGGTTTGGCTCTCTGCAGACGTGAGTGGGGGATATTGTGGAAAAAGAAGGGTTTCAAAATCTGCATTGTTCGATTGCTCTTCTTGGTACGCTTTTTCTCGGCTTTCATCCTATTTTCATTCTGGTTTGTTTAAAACTTTGTTCAATTTCTATTTGGTTAATGGTAATAAAAAACTTAAATCATCTGTAATTCTAATATACCCACATATGCCAAGATGGTTGGCTTCAAATGACACTATACTGAAATTTTTACAGCTTTGTGTGATTAGGGCAATTTCTAACTACTATTATCCATTGCATTTTTATTACTTATTATGTGCCTTGCAAGATTGGGCTGAAGCGTAGTGGCTATCAGCATACCCACCAACACGAACAACAAGCGTTGCTCTTTTAGTAAATAGTTTACGGGT